>JACEHZ010000423.1:0-250000 GCA_017893485.1 Hemerocallis citrina
CTCTCCTAGAGTTGCTCCTCAAACTCGTCTGCCAGATGGTTCTTCTAATGTCGAGCTCTTCACTCCGCTCGCCTCCAAAGCGGAGATCTTCTCAAATGAGTTCGGAGCACAACTCTCTCCTAGAGTTGCTCCTCAAACTCGTCTGCCAGATGGTTCTTCTAATGCCGAGCTCTTCACTCCGCTCGCCTCCAAAGCGGAGCTCTTCTCAACGAGTTCGGAGCACAACTCTCCCTTAGAGTTGCTCCTCAAAACTCGTCTTCCAAATGGCTATCCTAAAGCGGAGCTCTTCTCAACGAGT
Source organism: Hemerocallis citrina (assembly GCA_017893485.1). Taxonomy (NCBI): domain Eukaryota; kingdom Viridiplantae; phylum Streptophyta; class Magnoliopsida; order Asparagales; family Asphodelaceae; genus Hemerocallis; species Hemerocallis citrina. The sequence continues at coordinate 299 of JACEHZ010000423.1, forward strand.
TCGGAGCACAACTCTCCCCTAGAGTTGCTCCTCAAAACTTGTCTCTCAAATGGCTCTTCACTCCGCTCGCCTCCAAAGCGGAGCTCTTCTCAACGAGTTCGGAGCACAACTCTCCCCTAGAGTTGCTCCTCAAAACTTGTCTCTCAAATGGCTCTTCACTCCGCTCGCCTCCAAAGCGGAGCTCTTCTCAAACGAGTTCGGAGCACAACTCTCTCCTAGAGTTGCTCCTCAAACTCGTCTGCCAGATGGCTCTTCTAATGCCGAGCTCTTCACTCTGCTCGCCTCCAAAGCGGAGATCTTCTCAAACAAGTTCGGAGCTCACAACTCTCTCCTAGAGTTGCTTCTCAAAACTCGTCTTCCAGATGGCTCTCTCCTAGAGTCGAGCTCTTCACTCCGCTCGCTTCCGAAGTGGACCCCTTCTCAACGAGTTCGGAGCTCACAACTCTCCCCTAGAGTTGCTCCTTGCACTCACTTCAAAGAATGGGTCTTCCCAGCACCTCTTCCTAGCACCTCTTCTCCAACCCTAGGAGTGGAGCTCCTCTTCAAAAATCTCCAAAACCAAAGAGAATAGAGGCAGAGCTTTAGAGCCCTTCACCTCTCCCATATGCCGACCCATCCTCCCGAGCCGAGGAGCAGAGCTCCGACCCATCCTCTTGAGATACCGAGCTACTACGGGCAGAGGGTGAACTACTGAGTCACCGAGCCGAGCGGACGAGGAACCGACCCTCACATATGGAGAAAAATGCTGCTGAGCCATCTCACCGTTGGATCATCTCAAAAAACGTGCTAAAACATGATGAACGGCTCAGATCTCGCCACGTCTCCACAAAACGACAAGATAACGTTTTCTCGAAACTCGTGCCTCTTATCTCGTGATTCGCGCCACGATCGTGATCAACCGTCCAGATTGAGCCACGTAGCTCGGATCTCAAATCCGAGACAGCAAAGTGGGGAAAAATGCTCCTCAAAATCCGTGCTCGAATTTGCCGAACGCGAAGCAGAGGAGAAGAAGGGCCAAAAAGAAGAAAAAAGAAAAAATTAATAAAGGCTAACGGGTCGGGTTCGGATCCAATACCCACAACCGACCCGAACCATATTCATTCTTCTCCTTCTTCTTCCGCGCGTTCCCGCCAAAACAAACCAGAGCAAAAACAAACAAACTCCGCTTCTTCACTGCGCCGAGCTACTCAAGCCATCGAGCTCTCCCTCCATGGGCTCACTCATCTCCGACCTCCACTTCATGGCCGAGCTCACCGCCGCATCGAGAACCTCACTGCTTTGCCATTACTGCCGAGCTTCGATGCCGAGCTCACCACCGAAGCTCCTCGCCCTGTTATGTTCTGCCTCCGACGAGCTCCTCTCCATTCCTTCATGAACTCCTTGGCCATTCCTTCGTGAACTCCTCCACGACAGAACGCCATCACGGAGCTCACCATGACAGCCGAAGTCTCCTTCGATGCGCATGGCCGAGCTCCAGCTTCGCCTCCTTCACAAGCTCAGTCCCGTCACCTCCAAGCTCGCCTCCAAGTCACGAGGTCCTCTCCCATGCCGAGCTCACCATCAGAGCTCCCCACGACAGCCAAAGTTTCCTTCGTCGAGTTCCGAAGCGCGAAGCTCCACTGCAGTCTCGAGCTCCTCCTTCATCGATCGCCGAGCTCGCCACCACACTGCTATCGCCGAGCTCCGATGCCAAAGCTCCATTCCCGTCACCTCCAAGCTCTTCGCCAGCCAACTCGTCGAAGCCGCTCGACGACCCTCCGACGTGCACCGCTCTCCACACCGTCGCAGCTCCAAGCGCCGAGCTCTCCCCACTGTACGAGCTCGAGCTCTCCTCAACCTCCGAGCACCGAGTCCAAGCTCGAGCTCCATTGAATACGCCGAAGCATCGAGCTCCGATGTCCCCCTTCGCCGAGGCTTTATTCCCGTCGAGCTCCTTCTCCAAACTCGAACCCACCTCCATGGCCGAGCTCCGGAGGCTCCAAGCTCGAACTGCTCCTCCCCTTCGCGAGTTCTTCTCCTCGCCGAGCTCGAACGACAGCCGAGCTGCAACCATCGAGCGTTGACCTCAACTCCATGCTCTTCACCAACCGAGCTCCCCCCTCCGCGAACTCCCCGTCGAACCACACCTTCGACGAGCTCCCAAATGCGTAGCGGCGCTCGAAGGGCGAAAAGAAGAGGAAGGAGGGAGAAAGGTGAAGGAGGGGAAAGAAAGAACAGGGACGAAGCGGAAGAAAGAGAAAAAAAACAAAAAAACAAAAAAACAAAAAAACAAAAACAAAAAAGTGCCACGTGGCACTGCCACGTGGCATCGTAGCCGAGCTGTATTTGGAGGAAACCAAGTAGCCGAGCCGATCCAACTAGCCGATCCGAGGAGCCGAAGCACCGAACTCGTAATTAGAGAAAAAAACTGGCTGACCCACACGATCCGTCCGATCGTTTCAAAATTCGCGTCGCGACACGATCGACGCTCAGAAATGCGCCACGTGTCCAGAACGTGATCTGCCTCACGATGCGCGCACATCTGATCGTGATCGACGATCAGGAAAGCGCCACATGTCCAGGTAATATTTAAATTATTTATTTATTTATTTAATTGTTTTTTTATTTAAAAAATCCGAAAAAAAAATATTTAAAAATCGAAAAAATTAATTAAAAATTCTAAAAATAATTATTAATTCAGAAAAATTATTTTAAAATTCTGAAAAAATAATTATTAAATTAGAATAATTAATTAATATTTTCAATAATTAATTATTTAATTCGAAAAATTAATAAAAATTCAAAAAAATGAGAAAAAATTCAGAAAAATCTGGAAAAATCACCAAAAATCCAGAAAATTCTGAGGATATTTTTGGGTATTTTACAAGCCCAGAATAACACCGTTACACCCCAAGCAAGATTCCAAACTCCCTAAAGAACACCGATAAAATCCCGTACGCCATTAGAACAGTAAAACTACTCCTCAAAGGCTGATCAAACTCAGTCTTCGGGAGTGGGGGGCTCGTGATATGGCTAAAAATAGGATTAAATCGGGACCGTTCACATCGGACGCGAATCTCAAAGCTCAGGGGTAAAACGGTAATTTCACCTACTGGCGGGTCCGAAGCGGGTACTGGGTCTCCTTCTCACAGATCCAATAACCCGCGAACGGATCCACCTCAACTGGGTACGGGTCCCGACCCGATACAAACCCAGTCCGACAGGATAGAATTAGGGTCTCTGATTGAACCAAATCAACGGGCCTGATTCGCGACTATCCTCTCACCGGGAATTAAGGGATTACATTCCTAATCTGATTACGAGGATTTTACGCCTTATCAGATCACAGGAATCACATTCCTTATCTGATCCCAACGGCGACTATAAATACCCCCCATCCACTACCATTAAGGGGTAATCAATACTTTTCCAATAAAAAGCTCTTTCTTAATCATTCAGATTACTGACAAGAGCGTCGGAGGGTGCGTCGCCGGGATCAACCCCGGTGTCTCGCACTTCCTTGCAGGTGAACGGCGGGAGTCAGCGGTCAAACTCCGGCGAAATAGGTTAGGTGTTTGCTATTCAGGTTTTCCAAGAACTCACAAATTCTATCTGTTTACCCCCACACCAGATTCAGTGGTAATAGGTTGAAACTTAACCTGTTTGCTGGTGGAGTCTTGAAGTACATTCCCGCATAGCATCAAAGGCCAAAACGGGACTTGCTCAGTAGCATCATGGGTGTCCGCCGAGAAGTTGTTCAGTACATCTTTTTCTTTTGAGATAGAAGGAGGTTTTGTGGTCAGACGAATGACCTACCCTAGAATCCCAAGAATTTCTGCGACAGTCTAGTCTCGACTTTTGTTCACAACCCTTGGTGTACTTGAGTCACAGAAGGTTGTTCTCCCAGCAAGGGGAAAATGGGAAAGTAGCAAGCTCCCCACGTCAGTCGTCAATGGGCAGGGGTCATCCTGATATTGAATGAAAGAGAAGACACCTTGGGATTCCATCAAGGACTTCTCATTCCGGCAGAAAGAAGAAGAGGTTATCCACATTCTGAAGTGTCGACCCGGAGTTTCGCCTCTTTTTTCGGGAAGGTGAATATCAAAGAGGAAGGCTTTTTCTTGGTCCCCTTCTTCATCTCTCTTGCTTGTCAAGTCCGAGAGTGCACCGGGAAGCTCCCTCTCCTTTGACTAGTTCGGCTATCAAGGTTCCAGTAGGACAGCAGGAAGAGGCACGCTCGGCAACAGACAATTTCAGAATATATATGGATTGGATCGAAGGTAGAGAAAGGGAGAGAGTCAAAATAATACAAATGCACATTTCTTGCTCCTCCTTTCTCTTGCTTGATTGAATAGTTCAATGCCCGAGCTACAGCTTTGCTTGCGTTCTTCACTGGCGCTTGCCAGATGTGTCACTCATCCTGCTCCTAAGGTAAGGAGTCTTCTATTTGTTATAGTCATTACGGAAATGAATCGCATATGTTGGTTTAGAATTGCTTGGGAATTCTTTTATAGTGACTTTTGCCAGGTTCTAGGGGGGCTACTCTACTCCTCTTTTTTGTCGATCGAGCCGCTTTCCTTCATTCTACTCGTCCAGCCCTCTTCACGAACTTGTATAATCGATGCCACAGAGATAGCCAACTCTATTATCAAAGAAATAAGGAAACGGGCGACGATTTGGCACCAGATATTTGGAGGTGTGGAAAGAGCCGCTGTGATAAGCGGAAAAACCGTCTAAAAACGACGATTGCTCGTGGAGATCTCCACAGAAAGACCTCTTGGTTCTGGCAAACGGATCATAATTACAGAAACCTATGAGCATACCGATGGAATGAACTAAATACGAACAGTTAACATAATATGGTCATAGATCTTAGGTTGTAACTTGATCATGAGCGAATTTGTTGAAGTTGCACCCACGAAGTATGGAAAGTGCCAAACATTAGGAACTACCCGGGAAGGAGTTAGGAATAGGAACAAGGAGAAGCGAGAACCACTTAAATGGAGGAATCGATTGTATTTCGTCCTTTGTTCCACATAGCAACTGGGGATCGAAAAGCACCAAATTTGATGACTTATTAAGGGAAAGACGAAGTAAGAGCATGCTATTGGAGACGTTGCAACATATGTCGGGGAGGCCTCCGTTGATTGTGTATGAACAAAATACGAGTCCAAAGGTAGGGTAAGAAAGGATTTAGCTAATAGAGAAATTGACTCTTCCGGGAACCAGTAACGCGTAAACCATGTCAAACCAAGACCGATCAATATCTGAACGGAATGGATTCGAACTTCTCCTAGAATAGTTTCCGGTGCAAAATGAAATTCAATGAGTAATTCAAAGGAGAAAAATCTTTGATAGGCTTCATTTTTGAAGGCTAAAGTCAAGCAGAAATGATGGAAAGAAAGGATAACAAACACTCCGTTCCTAGCCCTTTCGGACTAGCACTCCTAGCTTCCCTCCCTTTGAAGTGGATTTCTCAGCTCCACGAGTAAAACGAAAGAAAGTGAAAGGCCAACTACTTCTTCATTCATGGCCTATTGATTTGATTGATCTCCCTTTCGTGTTCATTCGACCTAAGGCGCAATGACGCTACTATAGGTTTAGCCAGGAGGGAAAGTGCTTTTATGCAATGCATAATGAGTGGGCCTCTTGTGGATTCCTCGAACTCCATGAATGAAGGGGAGAGTATGAGGAAGTCCGACTTTTCTATATGTAGATGAAAAAAGGAAAACACAAACTAAAAGATTTATGACTTAAGAATATGAGTGAATGAGGAAGAGCCCCTTATGTGGTCTCACTTTACCACCATCTGAAATGCGCGAAACTTCGATTGGTGGAAGCCAGTCCATGAAGATTCTCCCTTCTCTTACGTGCAATTCCCCTCTTTCGGGAAGCATCCAGTATCTCAGCAAATGAACATTTCTCTAAGCTTATCCTGTAGCTTATACGTCGTTTGAAAGTTGCTCCAAGGATCCAACGAATAGCTAAGGTTTTTTGACGATCCCTGGCTACAATCCCAGGGACATCATAAATAGTACCTGCGACTCCTACTTTTACCACTTCGCATATGGGCTTTATATTATCCACGGCGTCAACCATAAGTTTGATTACATCGCATTCAGTTCGAGCTGGGCTGGGCGATGAAAAGTTTTATAAACTCACGAACTCTCGTTCTTTTACCATCTTTCATGCGATTTGACCAACTTCTTGATCAATTGTTTTTGCTCACCATCCAAGTCCCCCATATAGCTGAGAATTTCCGAGCAACTGGAAGTTTCGATGACGAGGCCGAGAAATTGATATTACGCATTACTATTACGAACTTTATCAGACAACAAGCAACGGGCGAGCGCAGGTATATACGTTCTCGCATTAGCCACTTTCTTTCATTTGAATATTGTCTTTTCATAGCTTTCTTGCTCCTTCCATAACTAATATCGTATGAATAGATGACTGACCCACGACATTTAAAAAAAAGAGATGCTCGGTCGCCCCACCACTCTTGAATCAAGGAGAGGCGAGACTTCCCAAACTGGGACTACTCCACCATACCAAGGATTTGATGACTAAGACAGCCCACATGTTAAGTGTTACCGCTGATTCTGGTGTGGGGGTAAACAGATGAGATTTGTGAGTTCGCGAGAAAAACCTGAACAGCGGATCCAAGCCTTCCGATTCCTGCCGCTACCTGCAAGGAAGTGCGAGACACGGGGGTTGATCCCGGCGACGCACCCTCTGACGCTCTTGTCAGTAATCTGAATGATTAAGAAAGAGCTTTTTACTGGAAAAGTATTGATTACCCCTTAATGGTGTCGCCGTTGGGATCAGATAAGGAATGTGATTCATGTGATCTGATAAGGCGTAAAATCCTCGTAATCAGATTAGGAATGTAATCCCTTAATTCCCGGTGAGAGGATAGTCGCGAATCAGGCCCGTTGATTTGGTTCAATCAGAGACCCTAATTCTATCCTGTCGGACTGGGTTTGTATCGGGTCGGGACCCGTACCCAGTTGAGGTGGATCCGTTCACGGGTTATTGGATCATTGAGAAGGAGACCCAGTACCCGCTTCGGACCAGCCAGTAGGTGAAATTACCGTTTTACCCCTGAGCTTTGAGATTCGCGTCCGATGTGAACGGTCCCGATTTAATCCTATTTTTAGCCATATCATTAAGCAAGTTGTCCAAGCTCATTTAACGACAGTAAGGTTCTTTCTCGAATCAATACTGCCAACATTACCGCCTTCTCGTGCCACTGTCAACCGACCCCTCATTAGGCCCTATTGCGTTAGGTGGCAGTTTCGATCATTATTTATGAGAACTTTGGGAGATGAAAATCAATAGCGAACTTGCAGTCAGTTGGGTGATTTGGACCTCAACCCGCGGAATTGGATCGACGTCAACCAAAGCTAATGCAACGGAAAACCCGTCATATTGAACCCCTTAACCCGGCAAAGCTTAGGGAGTGATGCCCTTGCGAAGAGGGCAGCACGACTGCTTAAGGCTATTCTTCGGGTGGGAAGGCTGGGCTTGCTCAGACCCCCTGAAATACAAAAAATGTCGGGGGGAGCAGCGTATAGTGTCAAGCACGGATGCACACACCCAAAGAATCAATAGAAGGGAAGAGGTGATGTGCTTCCCGATTAGGAGAAGCACGAACCGATCCCGTAAATGTTATGCACACAAGTAAGAATCAGCTATAATATCTTGCGCGGGGACTTTCGATTTTTCGATATACGGAAAGGAGTGTCACTAGCTAGTCTAGTGTCTAGAGCGAGTTCCAGTGAGTCTAGTGTAGGTCCAACATTGGTTCTAGTGTAGGGAAAAATATATAGTGCTAGTGGATGTCCAACAACTAGTCAACCCTTGTTCACCTCGTCACTATACCCTATGGATGGCGGTCCTACTATATTCTTAGGGAACCAACCCAGATATTGTGAAGAAAACCCGAGCTACAAGGTGAGTTTTTGGACCTCAATGTAGAATCGATGTTTAATCGGTTAGTTGTGGTGATTGGTCTGGTTCTGGTACGGATCGTGGTACGTTTCTTGGTGCTGCTCTCCTTCTTTCTCTTGGTACTGCTCTTCTTAGTGCTCTTGGCTAAAGTCAAACTATACATAATGAAGAGATTGCTTCCTGGAAAGAAGCAAGACCGAGGAGGACTGAGTAGTTCCTTATTCTCTGCCATAGCCTTCCTCCACCTCTTTCCGGAGGTGCGAAGCGTAGCGGCATAGTGGTTCTTTGCTAACCCCATCCGGGCAGGCCTCCCCGGCCTTTAAGTGGAAGGGAGTGAGTAATCTAGTAAGCTGTTCTTTCAGGAGTCGAGTGAGTGAGGCTACCTGAAAGGGAGGACGAACATAGGGAGTCAGGACCGTGACGGGAGGGAGGACGAACATAGGGAGTCAGGACCGTGATGGGAGGGAGACGAAGGAAGGGATGGGTTTGTGAGCCGCCCGGCGCTTGAGGAGCTGTACTTACCAAAGGCAATGTCGCTATCTCGGTATGTTCAAAGAAAGCATTTTTTGCTAGGGCAGAAGAAATCACGAATTCAGTAGTTCAATAATAAATGATAGGCGATAGGCTGAAGTGCATGAACTCCCTGATCGAGGTTCAGGTGAGGTTGTTCCCGAAGGCGATCCAGCCACAAGTGAATCAATGAAGCTTATCTTGCCAAAGATAAGAGATTGATGAACCAACTATCTTTTGGCTTTCCCGATAAGATGGAGATCCTAGGTCAGCTTTTGTGAAAATAAGAGTTGCCGGGTCCAGTTCGTAGTTTATCTCCGACCTATCCAGTGAGGATCGGACCAGGCAGCTCGCTCATAGAAAAGGGGTGCAGCTAGCGCACTTAGATCAGAGCTAAGCGAGTGATTCCTTCTTCCAGTTCTCACTAAGGGAAGTGCAATTGAGTAGCTATCATCTCAGCCCGAAAAGAATGAGGGCGCTAGCTCTTCCTCTCCCTAAGTCCGAGAAGAAGGGAATTCTATCTCTTGCCCTGTCTGCTCAGCTTCGGTAGCAAGTCAGACATCCCCAATGGAGATTGAGGTGATTGGCCACACAGGCGATTTAGGGGGGTGACACACATTTGAAGTGAAAAGCAAAAGACTGGAGCTTGGGGACTTCCGGGAACCTTCCTTCCGCACACACTGACTAAGTACCATTGGCTAAGGACCAAGGGCTAAGTACGGGCTTCTAGCTAAGTTCAACGTTCACTATATTTCGATTCAAGTAGTGATCGAGGTGATTGGAAATTGATAGATCTCGTCACCCGCGTTGTGAAAGCCGGGTCATGACCAATGTTGTGTTTTCAACGGAAGGTGAACAAAGAGACCTTCGTTCATCAACTCGCAGTACTCAATCCTAATCCATTGTAGCAGCAATCCGGCAAGAAAGGAAGGCGAGTGCTTCCCTTGATAGAAGCACGAGTCGAACGGCTGGCTTTCAATAAACTTAAGAGGCTGAATACGCATTAGGCCCCTGCTTTAGGCACTAGCTTCCTCGCCCAATGAGAATGAAAAGGAGTCAAAGGCGAATATCTCTCTGCCCGAATCAATGATGGAATCAGGCCAACTCACTATTAGTTTAGTTCTCGATCGGCCATTCTAACTTCGTCTCCAATCCAACTGCCAGGCTAGATCCAGTTGATCGGTAATCCCAGTTATGAAAAGCTTGTCCATCTACTGATATGATAAGGTCAAAGGGGTTCCGATAGCTAACCTTTGCCCCCAGTAAGTGGGTCCTTTATTGATTTCGTGTCTAAGTGGGGAAGTGCTTTGTTTCATTCATTCACGCTTCGAACGAAAGGAAGAGAACGGATCACTTTGCCGATACAATACAGCGGGTTCTTAAAACTCCTCGTATTGAGGAGCTACTCTCCCGATTCCCACCATGAAATCTCTATTTTACCTTGCCCCGGGAACTCACACCCGAAGCACGCAATGGAGTCCACCTTGCAGCTATAGCGCTTGATGAACACATTATTATTCACTTTTTAGAGCAATAATCTTAATATAATTAGACATTTAAAAGCTCTATATATGGTATTTAACTCTTATTTTCTCTTTTCCATAGGAAACAGCTTATAACAGCAAAACGAAGCAGATTCAAGACGTCAAGGATAATACACAGCAAACTGCAGAGGATCAGTCGACTGATGACCCAACACAGGCGACTGGACAGGAGAAGCTGAAATTCCACAACTCTCGTCACAGTCGACTTACTCTCAAAACCAGTCGACTGGTATGATCATATAGGAAATCTTCAGAAGTCTCGACTCAGTCGACTGGCCCGAAGATAAGACGACTGGTCTGCGGCGGAGTAAACAGATAAGATATTCGAAGATACACCTGAATCTGATTTCAAATCTATTTGAATCAAGATTTTATGCAGCGAATCAAATCTAAAGACAGGGTATTTTCCAAGTGGACGTGGTAAACAAATAAGGAAGGAAAGGAGAAAAGAGAAAGATATAAATCATCAAATCAAATAAAGAAGGTTTTTGCTGAAAGAGGGGAAACCCTAATTCTCAGCCGTATTCTATAAATATCAGAGAAGGAGCGTTATTCAGGCTCTCTCGGGGAGACGATCATCTATCTCTTGGACGCAACTTAATCACAAAGTTCCCAACCATCAAGTCAACCAGTGCATCACTCCATCATTATCGAAGAAGGAGAGAGAAGATCCAGCAACCAGAAGGCAGTCGACTGTGTGACAGACAGTCGACCATATTGCCGGAATCCATTAGTTTATTTCTTCTTCTCTCTTTATTCTTTTATGTTGATCATGTATTTGAACTTGTTAAGCAATAAAAGTATTATTATGTGGAACTAATTTCATAGTTGGGTAGATTGAAACCGTAGTTATGTAGTGCTATATTCTTCTGAGATCTTCTAATTACTTATTGATTGAATCTGGTTGAATTGACATAGATTAATGATCATCAAACTTGGATCTTGAAGTCTGAGAGCAGTCGACTGAGGTGAGAGCCAGTCGACCGACATACAGCACGTGAGAATATCAAGTTTATGTTATCATTTATCTAAATCTGTTATATGAAGCATATTGAGACGACCGAATCTCGTGCTCATAATTTGTAACAAAAGGATCTTTAGGGGTTCTTGGTTCAATCAACTTAGAGGATCTAGATCTGATACCAATTTCTAGAACTTTAAGTGTTTGTTCGTTTCCACTGTTCTGATGTTTTCTCTAAGTATAACTTAGTAGATACCCTGCTAGATACTTATGGAAAGAAACGAATTAGAGTAGATACCATGCCTAATTCTTAGCTTAGGGAAACAATACTTTAAGGAGTAGATACCATGCCCTTGAAGTGAACAACATGAGTAAGTAGAAGTAAGTTCAGAAGGTAACTTAGCATTACTAACTATTGGTGGAGATCAACTACCCAACTATTCAAGAGATATTTGTGATTCAACACCTCTCATCTTAGTTTTAATCTTTTAGTTCTTTTAGAATATTATAACAACTCTTATTCTCTTTTATTATTAGTTTTATTGATTAGTAAGTTGAAGTCTACAATCTCTGTGGGATCGACCCTTGCTATTACTACGATTCGATTCGTGCACTTGCGAGGTTTTATAATTTGTGTCTAGTTTTATCTATATATTTAGGTAGCTAGATTAGCACAACAAGTTTTTGGCGCCGTTGCCGGGGATTGTTTAGTATTTTGACTTACAAATCAGTAAAATCTTTTTCTTTTTTATTCTATTTTATTTCTTCTTTTTCTTTTTCTTGAACTTTCTTTCAGGTTAAACTTTGCACAGAACCAGATCAGTCGACTGTCTCACAGACAAGTCGACTGTACAGAAGCTATTGTACAGGTGCAGACCAGTCGACTGTCCAGAGGATTTTTTTTTCAAAAAGCAACAATGGGTGAAATTTTTTTAAACCGAGTACCAATGCAAGACAAATTCATTCCTAAGAATATTGAGAATCCTTCTTGCATAGCTTTTCAACCCAAAGTCACAGGGAATATGCATCTATCACCTCAATTACTCAGCATGGTACCCCACTTCTTTGGTAGAACAGACGAAGATCCGCATCTACATTTACAAGACTTATTTGATCTTTGCAGGACACAAAGCATCCAAGGGCTTACCTCTGAACAAATCAGGTTAATCTTGTTTCCTTTTTCTCTAAAACTTAATGCTAAGTTATGGTATAATTCTTTGGAACCAGGATCAATTAATTCATGGGAGCAATTGGCAACAAAATTCTTGAAAGAGTTCTTTCCAGCCCAGAAAACCAGACAACTAAAAAGGGAGATTCTACTTTTCCAACAAAAAGATGGCGATTTGTTTTTCGAGGCGTGGAAGGACTTCAAAAACAAGCTTTTCAAGTGTCCTTTGCACAACATACCTAAGGATGATCAGGTACAATCATTCTATGAGGGTTTAAATTACACTAACAAAGCAACTGTTGATTCAGCATGCAATGGAATGTTGATGAGGAAGAGTGCTGAGGAGGCCTTAGAGCTATTTGAAGAACTCAGCGAGAACTCACAACAATTCTCAACAAGGAGGAGCATCTCAAGAAAACAGGGAGTATTCGAAATTTCTCATAATAATAACATGCAATTAGAAATGGAAACCATGAACAAAAAGATTGATATGCTTGTAAATTCAACGTTGGGTGGCGTAAAAAACCAACCAAAAGAAATTTGTGCAAATTGTTTTCAATCTAACCATACAACTAATTCATGTCCCATGTTTTCTTTCGCAGATCAGGAGCACACAAACTACGTAGAACAGGGAATGTACCCGCCCCAGAACAATTTTTTTTCAAACACGTATAACCCAGGGTGGCAAAACCATCAAGACAATCAATTTGCACCAGGGCATACGCAGCAATTCCAAGGCGGGAATGGGTATGATGAGCCAGCACAAGAACAGGAGAAGTTAAATTTCGAATCCACCATTCTTCAACTACTCCAACAGCAACAACAAACCAGTGATCAACAAAGACAGGCCATTCAAAAATTGGAATTTCAAATTGGCCAAATTGCTACGGAGTTAAGTGAAAGAAAGGCAGGAGAATTTCCATCACAAACCATACCTAACCCTAGAGGACAAGAACAGCTCCAATCAAGGACAACACTAGAAGAAGAGACTGAGTTTACAATGTTTGATGCACCACAATTTCCACACGATGATCATGAATGTTATAATATTGATGCGGTTCAGGAAAGTGGTGACCAAACATTTCAGGAACATGGTGTTGATCCATTACAAGCAACCATTGCGCACCCTCCACTACTATCTCAAGATGAAATGGAATACGATGACTGGAGGATTGCAGAGACCGAACATCATCATGAAACTCCAGAGTCATATCCAGGTAAGCTTGCATCTGTATTTGAAGAGTTGGTATCTGATAACACTTGTGTTCTACAGGTTAAGTCGACTTATGAAGAGGACAAGTCGACTGATGAAACATACAAGTCGACTGAAGATCGTGACAAGTCGACTGCTCCTAGGACACCTGATGAGGAGCTAAAGCCACTACATGAACACCTGAGGCCACTACTTGATTATTTAGGGAACAACCAGACAGTACCTGTGACAGTTGCTGCAAAATTCAGGATGAACAAAGAAGCAAGGCTGCAGGGAGTCTTGCAAAATCACAATGGTGCTTTAAGATGGACCATTGCTGATAAACTGATGTCAAGGTGGTACGGTCCATAAAATTGTTGCAAAGGTTTCCCCCACATGGAGCGTTGGCGAAAAATCAAACGTTCAAGGTGAATGGGCAGAGGGGGAGACCTTATAAGTCGATGAGTTGTGAGCCTTGAACCATTCAATACATTGCACAAACTCATCGAGTCTAGCTGAAGACAAGAAACACAGCGCTTATTGGGAGGCAACCCAATGTTTCAGGGAAGTATTTACACTTTCCTTTATTTGCTTTCAGTTATTCATTATTATTTTTTTCTTTGCGTTATTTTTATTTTTTCTCTCCTACCTAGATGTGACATTTGCCTATTTTTACATTTTCTTTCGAACATTGAGGACAATGTTCCATCTAAGCGTGGGGGTATTAGTTAGTTATATTTGGAATTTTTTTTTAGGATAAACAAATTTTTCTTATAAAGTAAGAGTAAGGATACTTATTTACTTTAGGATTGTTGAGTTTCATAATTCCCTACAAATTTGTGTGAGTCATGCGATTATACATAATAAACAAATGTGATGCTTTTTCTGATAATTATTCCCTTTAGATCTAGTCCTAAATCGAGTTTAAGTAAATAGAGTGATACAATATATATATATATTTGAATAAAGTCAGTCTACTCCAATGTTTTGAGGGCTTAGTAACTAGGGGTATTCATCACCAATGTTTACCTTTACGTCAAACGGCAACTTGAAATATGAGTATGCAAAGCACTTTAATATTTGTGACTTGTTGAGTAACCGGGTGGATACATCACAAATGTTTCGCATTCGCGTCAAAAGACAAGTGACAACTTTAAGGAAGAGACTAAAAAAAAAAAAAAAAAAAAAAAAAAAAAAAAAAAAAAAAAAGAGAAAACTCTAGTTTGCTACTGGATTTGTAGTAGAGAAAAGGGATAATCACAGACTGAGTAGATACATACTATAACTACATTAATCGCATGACATATATGACTAAGTTTGGGATTTATGAATAGACAATTGCACTGGAGAAAGTGGGTATGTTTAACTTTACTTTATCTGAAATTGTTTGTAGTTTTATATTTTTCATTTTGATGTCCACATAATAAGAAATCATGATGGTTGAGTTTATTCTGATTATTACTCCCTTGTTCATAAATTCACTTTTTGCTTGAGGACAAGCAAAAGCTAAGTGTGGGGGTATTTGATGAACACATTATTATTCACTTTTTAGAGCAATAATCTTAATATAATTAGACATTTAAAAGCTCTATATATGGTATTTAACTCTTATTTTCTCTTTTCCATAGGAAACAGCTTATAACAGCAAAACGAAGCAGATTCAAGACGTCAAGGATAATACACAGCAAACTGCAGAGGATCAGTCGACTGATGACCCAACACAGGCGACTGGACAGGAGAAGCTGAAATTCCACAACTCTCGTCACAGTCGACTTACTCTCAAAACCAGTCGACTGGTATGATCATATAGGAAATCTTCAGAAGTCTCGACTCAGTCGACTGGCCCGAAGATAAGACGACTGGTCTGCGGCGGAGTAAACAGATAAGATATTCGAAGATACACCTGAATCTGATTTCAAATCTATTTGAATCAAGATTTTATGCAGCGAATCAAATCTAAAGACAGGGTATTTTCCAAGTGGACGTGGTAAACAAATAAGGAAGGAAAGGAGAAAAGAGAAAGATATAAATCATCAAATCAAATAAAGAAGGTTTTTGCTGAAAGAGGGGAAACACTAATTCTCAGCCGTATTCTATAAATATCAGAGAAGGAGCGTTATTCAGGCTCTCTCGGGGAGACGATCATCTATCTCTTGGACGCAACTTAATCACAAAGTTCCCAACCATCAAGTCAACCAGTGCATCACTCCATCATCATCGAAGAAGGAGAGAGAAGATCCAGCAACCAGAAGGCAGTCGACTGTGTGACAGACAGTCGACCATATTGCCGGAATCCATTAGTTTATTTCTTCTTCTCTCTTTATTCTTTTATGTTGATCATGTATTTGAACTTGTTAAGCAATAAAAGTATTATTATGTGGAACTAATTTCATAGTTGGGTAGATTGATACCGTAGTTATGTAGTGCTATATTCTTCTGAGATCTTCTAATTACTTATTGATTGAATCTGGTTGAATTGACATAGATTAATGATCATCAAACTTGGATCTTGAAGTCTGAGAGCAGTCGACTGAGGTGAGAGCCAGTCGACCGACATACAGCACGTGAGAATATCAAGTTTATGTTATCATTTATCTAAATCTGTTATATGAAGCATATTGAGACGACCGAATCTCGTGCTCATAATTTGTAACAAAAGGATCTTTAGGGGTTCTTGGTTCAATCAACTTAGAGGATCTAGATCTGATACCAATTTCTAGAACTTTAAGTGTTTGTTCGTTTCCACTGTTCTGATGTTTTCTCTAAGTATAACTTAGTAGATACCCTGCTAGATACTTATGGAAAGAAACGAATTAGAGTAGATACCATGCCTAATTCTTAGCTTAGGGAAACAATACTTTAAGGAGTAGATACCATGCCCTTGAAGTGAACAACATGAGTAAGTAGAAGTAAGTTCAGAAGGTAACTTAGCATTACTAACTATTGGTGGAGATCAACTACCCAACTATTCAAGAGATATTTGTGATTCAACACCTCTCATCTTAGTTTTAATCTTTTAGTTCTTTTAGAATATTATAACAACTCTTATTCTCTTTTATTATTAGTTTTATTGATTAGTAAGTTGAAGTCTACAATCTCTGTGGGATCGACCCTTGCTATTACTACGATTCGATTCGTGCACTTGCGAGGTTTTATAATTTGTGTCTAGTTTTATCTATATATTTAGGTAGCTAGATTAGCACAACAAGTTTTTGGCGCCGTTGCCGGGGATTGTTTAGTATTTTGACTTACAAATCAGTAAAATCTTTTTCTTTTTTATTCTATTTTATTTCTTCTTTTTCTTTTTCTTGAACTTTCTTTCAGGTTAAACTTTGCACAGAACCAGATCAGTCGACTGTCTCACAGACAAGTCGACTGTACAGAAGCTATTGTACAGGTGCAGACCAGTCGACTGTCCAGAGGATTTTTTTTTCAAAAAGCAACAATGGGTGAAATTTTTTTAAACCGAGTACCAATGCAAGACAAATTCATTCCTAAGAATATTGAGAATCCTTCTTGCATAGCTTTTCAACCCAAAGTCACAGGGAATATGCATCTATCACCTCAATTACTCAGCATGGTACCCCACTTCTTTGGTAGAACAGACGAAGATCCGCATCTACATTTACAAGACTTATTTGATCTTTGCAGGACACAAAGCATCCAAGGGCTTACCTCTGAACAAATCAGGTTAATCTTGTTTCCTTTTTCTCTAAAACTTAATGCTAAGTTATGGTATAATTCTTTGGAACCAGGATCAATTAATTCATGGGAGCAATTGGCAACAAAATTCTTGAAAGAGTTCTTTCCAGCCCAGAAAACCAGACAACTAAAAAGGGAGATTCTACTTTTCCAACAAAAAGATGGCGATTTGTTTTTCGAGGCGTGGAAGGACTTCAAAAACAAGCTTTTCAAGTGTCCTTTGCACAACATACCTAAGGATGATCAGGTACAATCATTCTATGAGGGTTTAAATTACACTAACAAAGCAATTGTTGATTCAGCATGCAATGGAATGTTGATGAGGAAGAGTGCTGAGGAGGCCTTAGAGCTATTTGAAGAACTCAGCGAGAACTCACAACAATTCTCAACAAGGAGGAGCATCTCAAGAAAACAGGGAGTATTCGAAATTTCTCATAATAATAACATGCAATTAGAAATGGAAACCATGAACAAAAAGATTGATATGCTTGTAAATTCAACGTTGGGTGGCGTAAAAAACCAACCAAAAGAAATTTGTGCAAATTGTTTTCAATCTAACCATACAACTAATTCATGTCCCATGTTTTCTTTCGCAGATCAGGAGCACACAAACTACGTAGAACAGGGAATGTACCCGCCCCAGAACAATTTTTTTTCAAACACGTATAACCCAGGGTGGCAAAACCATCAAGACAATCAATTTGCACCAGGGCATACGCAGCAATTCCAAGGCGGGAATGGGTATGATGAGCCAGCACAAGAACAGGAGAAGTTAAATTTCGAATCCACCATTCTTCAACTACTCCAACAGCAACAACAAACCAGTGATCAACAAAGACAGGCCATTCAAAAATTGGAATTTCAAATTGGCCAAATTGCTACGGAGTTAAGTGAAAGAAAGGCAGGAGAATTTCCATCACAAACCATACCTAACCCTAGAGGACAAGAACAGCTCCAATCAAGGACAACACTAGAAGAAGAGACTGAGTTTACAATGTTTGATGCACCACAATTTCCACACGATGATCATGAATGTTATAATATTGATGCGGTTCAGGAAAGTGGTGACCAAACATTTCAGGAACATGGTGTTGATCCATTACAAGCAACCATTGCGCACCCTCCACTACTATCTCAAGATGAAATGGAATACGATGACTGGAGGATTGCAGAGACCGAACATCATCATGAAACTCCAGAGTCATATCCAGGTAAGCTTGCATCTGTATTTGAAGAGTTGGTATCTGATAACACTTGTGTTCTACAGGTTAAGTCGACTTATGAAGAGGACAAGTCGACTGATGAAACATACAAGTCGACTGAAGATCGTGACAAGTCGACTGCTCCTAGGACACCTGATGAGGAGCTAAAGCCACTACATGAACACCTGAGGCCACTACTTGATTATTTAGGGAACAACCAGACAGTACCTGTGACAGTTGCTGCAAAATTCAGGATGAACAAAGAAGCAAGGCTGCAGGGAGTCTTGCAAAATCACAATGGTGCTTTAAGATGGACCATTGCTGATAAACTGATGTCAAGGTGGTACGGTCCATAAAATTGTTGCAAAGGTTTCCCCCACATGGAGCGTTGGCGAAAAATCAAACGTTCAAGGTGAATGGGCAGAGGGGGAGACCTTATAAGTCGATGAGTTGTGAGCCTTGAACCATTCAATACATTGCACAAACTCATCGAGTCTAGCTGAAGACAAGAAACACAGCGCTTATTGGGAGGCAACCCAATGTTTCCGGGAAGTATTTACACTTTCCTTTATTTGCTTTCAGTTATTCATTATTATTTTTTTCTTTGCGTTATTTTTATTTTTTCTCTCCTACCTAGATGTGACATTTGCCTATTTTTACATTTTCTTTCGAACATTGAGGACAATGTTCCATCTAAGCGTGGGGGTATTAGTTAGTTATATTTGGAATTTTTTTTTAGGATAAACAAATTTTTCTTATAAAGTAAGAGTAAGGATACTTATTTACTTTAGGATTGTTGAGTTTCATAATTCCCTACAAATTTGTGTGAGTCATGCGATTATACATAATAAACAAATGTGATGCTTTTTCTGATAATTATTCCCTTTAGATCTAGTCCTAAATCGAGTTTAAGTAAATAGAGTGATACAATATATATATATATTTGAATAAAGTCAGTCTACTCCAATGTTTTGAGGGCTTAGTAACTAGGGGTATTCATCACCAATGTTTACCTTTACGTCAAACGGCAACTTGAAATATGAGTATGCAAAGCACTTTAATATTTGTGACTTGTTGAGTAACCGGGTGGATACATCACAAATGTTTCGCATTCGCGTCAAAAGACAAGTGACAACTTTAAGGAAGAGACTAAAAAAAAAAAAAAAAAAAAAAAAAAAAAAAAAAAAAAAAAAGAGAAAACTCTAGTTTGCTACTGGATTTGTAGTAGAGAAAAGGGATAATCACAGACTGAGTAGATACATACTATAACTACATTAATCGCATGACATATATGACTAAGTTTGGGATTTATGAATAGACAATTGCACTGGAGAAAGTGGGTATGTTTAACTTTACTTTATCTGAAATTGTTTGTAGTTTTATATTTTTCATTTTGATGTCCACATAATAAGAAATCATGATGGTTGAGTTTATTCTGATTATTACTCCCTTGTTCATAAATTCACTTTTTGCTTGAGGACAAGCAAAAGCTAAGTGTGGGGGTATTTGATGAACACATTATTATTCACTTTTTAGAGCAATAATCTTAATATAATTAGACATTTAAAAGCTCTATATATGGTATTTAACTCTTATTTTCTCTTTTCCATAGGAAACAGCTTATAACAGCAAAACGAAGCAGATTCAAGACGTCAAGGATAATACACAGCAAACTGCAGAGGATCAGTCGACTGATGACCCAACACAGGCGACTGGACAGGAGAAGCTGAAATTCCACAACTCTCGTCACAGTCGACTTACTCTCAAAACCAGTCGACTGGTATGATCATATAGGAAATCTTCAGAAGTCTCGACTCAGTCGACTGGCCCGAAGATAAGACGACTGGTCTACGGCGGAGTAAACAGATAAGATATTCGAAGATACACCTGAATCTGATTTCAAATCTATTTGAATCAAGATTTTATGCAGCGAATCAAATCTAAAGACAGGGTATTTTCCAAGTGGACGTGGTAAACAAATAAGGAAGGAAAGGAGAAAAGAGAAAGATATAAATCATCAAATCAAATAAAGAAGGTTTTTGCTGAAAGAGGGGAAACCCTAATTCTCAGCCGTATTCTATAAATATCAGAGAAGGAGCGTTATTCAGGCTCTCTCGGGGAGACGATCATCTATCTCTTGGACGCAACTTAATCACAAAGTTCCCAACCATCAAGTCAACCAGTGCATCACTCCATCATCATCGAAGAAGGAGAGAGAAGATCCAGCAACCAGAAGGCAGTCGACTGTGTGACAGACAGTCGACCATATTGCCGGAATCCATTAGTTTATTTCTTCTTCTCTCTTTATTCTTTTATGTTGATCATGTATTTGAACTTGTTAAGCAATAAAAGTATTATTATGTGGAACTAATTTCATAGTTGGGTAGATTGAAACCGTAGTTATGTAGTGCTATATTCTTCTGAGATCTTCTAATTACTTATTGATTGAATCTGGTTGAATTGACATAGATTAATGATCATCAAACTTGGATCTTGAAGTCTGAGAGCAGTCGACTGAGGTGAGAGCCAGTCGACCGACATACAGCACGTGAGAATATCAAGTTTATGTTATCATTTATCTAAATCTGTTATATGAAGCATATTGAGACGACCGAATCTCGTGCTCATAATTTGTAACAAAAGGATCTTTAGGGGTTCTTGGTTCAATCAACTTAGAGGATCTAGATCTGATACCAATTTCTAGAACTTTAAGTGTTTGTTCGTTTCCACTGTTCTGATGTTTTCTCTAAGTATAACTTAGTAGATACCCTGCTAGATACTTATGGAAAGAAACGAATTAGAGTAGATACCATGCCTAATTCTTAGCTTAGGGAAACAATACTTTAAGGAGTAGATACCATGCCCTTGAAGTGAACAACATGAGTAAGTAGAAGTAAGTTCAGAAGGTAACTTAGCATTACTAACTATTGGTGGAGATCAACTACCCAACTATTCAAGAGATATTTGTGATTCAACACCTCTCATCTTAGTTTTAATCTTTTAGTTCTTTTAGAATATTATAACAACTCTTATTCTCTTTTATTATTAGTTTTATTGATTAGTAAGTTGAAGTCTACAATCTCTGTGGGATCGACCCTTGCTATTACTACGATTCGATTCGTGCACTTGCGAGGTTTTATAATTTGTGTCTAGTTTTATCTATATATTTAGGTAGCTAGATTAGCACAACAGCGCTTAATGCGGACAATTGGATCCCCATCCTAGGCTTACCTAGGACCCGTGCCACATCACCTAAAGTTATATAGATCTTCCGGAAAAACGTATTGGTCTCTGGGCGCCACCTCTCCATACGGGCTGCTATAAGACTATGGGAAAGAGAAGGCGGGCTTTAGCTCGATCAGGTGTGTAACGCCCCGAATCCCAAATACACTAAATTCGAGATGTTCTACAGGATCTTTCCGCTTCCTTTAGTACAATTTTACAAGGAAATTTAAACTTTTCACTTTACATCAGAGTTTACATCAATATTACACTTTACATTGCACAGCGGAAGTAAAATTTTACAACAATGAAAATAAATATACAACAACATGTAGTAATCTTTAAGCATTTGTTCCTCTTTAATCTTTATCAAGCCATTTACCTGCATATAAGACTGTGGGTACGTCAGTTTATTCAACCGACGATCATTATACACGGCCATCCTCTTTATGCCGGAAATAGTATAACTTAATTTTCCATATTTAGCAAACACAAACTTGTCACAATCAAACTAAAGGGACTACCCTATTGATGCCGTGTTGTGATTGTGCACTTAGTCCTTAATGCATTTATTTATATTACATGACACTAATGCGCACTTGTTCGGATTCTATGCATCCCATACTACATAGGTCCGAGGGCAAGCCCTTAATCGTTCTTCATCTTTATAGGGTTCAATCCCACGTTATGACTTAATCTACTACTATAATTACGGTAGGTATCTTAGATGATCTATGAGTACAAGCTCGTGTACAGAAAATTCTGGAGGGGAATCACACGCACTGACACGACGCATCGAGCAGGCAACCTATGGACAATTCAGCCTCATTTCATGGCACACGATCCTCTTGCAGTCACCAAACATCCCACAAGCGTCGCCACCGGGACGATAATTCTGGAGTAGTGCCCACGCCATGTCTTGACGCATCAAGCAGGCAACCTGTGGATCACTCTCACACCGCCACTCCGATGGCCCTCATACTCGTGTTTTTCTCCTACTTTCATCACGTCTCCACTATGTACTAATCCTTAATTTCTTTTATCAAAATCATGAACAAAAATCGAAGCTCTAGAGTTAGCCTCTCCACTAAACCGGACTTATTCATTCATTTCAACATGACCAATCTTGGTCTTTCTTTTCAAATTTCATTTCATTTCATTTCCAAATGCCGGGGGAGACTTAGCTACTCTTTTATTTCAATTTTCAATTCACAATTTCCAAAATGAGCATTTCCAACTCATAAATTCCCATGTTGAGTTATCATACTCAAATGTATATTCTCTTTTCAAATCATGATTTCAAATTTGTTCAAATAGTCCATAACTATACATGAATCACATATGCTTTATCAATTATCACTTCATATCAAAATTTCACATCACTAACAAATATTCACAATTCATATTTTCCACATTATTCTCAAATGAGAATAAATTGCAGTATGTCACACAATAAAATTTCTTTTTGCCAAATAATCTTCTAATCCTTCATTTCAATTTCTTCTTGTAAGTTATAATTTTTCACAAGGTATATATCTAGAACCATAGTTCTATTTATGCCTTTTATTCTCAAATCATAGTGTATTTCATGCAAATAATTTCCAAATCATTTTTATAAAGTCCCTTATATTTTTAAGAGAATAACCATATTTTTTTCATAATTTTTGGGCAATTAAAACCCCCAAAAAAATAATTTTTCATTCTTGCCGAGAGCAAGAATCGAACCCAGCACCCCTGAGACACGGCCCAGAGCACAGACCACTAGGCCGGTTTGTGCCAGCGGTATAGAAGAGAAGCGAATGGCAGTTAATGCCTTCGGTTCGGAACTGATCGGTTTAAAAATAAACACTCATAAAGATAGTATTCTCAAGAGTCGAACCCGTGACCTTAGAGAACCCAACCGCACGCTCTAACCACGTGAGCTATGTGCTCAGATTGTCTAAGTACAGCACAAAATCTTTTTGAACCGATTCTCACTGTTGTTTAAACATTTCGATGTTCAACTAGCTTTCGTTTCATTTTGCTTTCATAAAAAAATACTGTATAACTCCAGATTAATACTACTTCACATAATTTGCATATCAGTAAGAGCAAAATAATTTTTGTAATAATTAAAACGTATTTTCATACACTAATTCAAATTATACATTATAGCTCTACATTTCTTCTCTTTTCGACATTTCTTCGCATTGTAGCATTCTAATCTTTTGTCAATAAATTTCACATTAATTCTCTGACTTAAATCATTTTCCTAACATACAACTCATATTTCAATTTATTCATGCCCATATCATCACAACGGATCTATTTAACACATGAAAATGGTATAATCAAGCTACTAACTTTTGTGTGTAATTCTTGATGGTAAAAGAATGTGTTTTCATTAATCAATCCATGCTTCTAATCAATTCACATACAACTCAAATAATAGAACCACATATAAATTTGTATGTCCACATTTCAATCATTCAAGAAGTCATTTTTCCCAATTAGAGTGTGCTCTTCTTAATCATTTTCATGCTTCAATTTTTCTAATTAAACTAGCATGCAATCAAACTTTAGAAATAGGGAAAATTTTACCCACCTTGTATGGAGAGAAAAACACAATTAACAACAAAATTCCTTTGCAAACGAGTGCACCTCCTCCTAGACGCGCGCACACAAGCTCCAAAAGCACCAACACCGAAAGCTCCTATTCATGAATGCCGGCCCTTCTCTTTCTTCTTGGTGTTGCAAGAACAAGCCCACACACACTCAATCTTTTAACTCACAAAAATACTACTAGATAATGCAACTTAGACTATAGGTTTGGAAAGATTAATAGGCACAAGGATAACTAGCCATGGGGGGGGGGGGTATTTATACTAAAAATCAAGGGAAATAGACGGCTAGGATCAATTGGTTGGTTGTAGGATGGAGGGCTAGGATGAGAGTAGGAGTTGCAATAACTACCCACATCTAAGTAACCACCATACCATGATCACCACTCAAACTTTGAGTTTCCCTCCAAAAGAATGCAACCGGCCTAGAGAAAGCATGCATTTTGCACGTGTACGTGTAGTGCATGTGCATGCAACTAGGACCAAAATTTGTGCATTAAATTTTTGTATAAAAATAAAATAGCATTTAAATTGTATTCTACATGACAAGTTGTATAAAAAAATAGATTAATCCATGGGCTTTAGTTTATGGGCCAAAATAGTTATTTTAAAATAAAATAAATAAATTAGATTTTGGGCTTTAAGAAAAAGGGCTTTTTATCTAATTAAAATAAGGCTTTTGTACAAAATAATTAAAAGCACAAATTGAAATATCTTTACTCATCTTGATGAAAATATCAACCAAAAATATTGCACCTGCACACTACGTGCAAAAATAAATAATTTTTCATAAATTGAAAAATTAGGGCATTACAAGGTGCCCTAGGCGGTATCGTCGGAAGGCGTATTTCACATAAGGCACGAGGTTGTGAAGAAGATGGCACATGTTCAGACTGTGAGATCCCGTCCGTTCTATGCTCTAGGGCTCAAAGGTAAATAAAAAGAATTCCAGGGCTTAACTAAATAATGGTAGCTGGCCATAGCATCGCAAAGAAAAGACGGAAAAGCATGCGATCCAAGAGTGAAAGCGAGCTTAAGAATACCAAACGACGCTTTGTTATACAGGGGCACTATCGTAAATAGGCTAAACCGCCAACCTTTAGTATTAGTAAAGTAAAGAAGGAAAGTGAAGAGCTTAGACTAAGATCACCACGGAAAGGAAATACTCTCTATCCCCAACCGCTTGACTTTCACTGCCTTCTCACACTAATAAAAGGCCTTACAGAACGTTCTAAAAGATTTCCCACCTTGATGCGGAATCAAAGATCGCAGAGACGATGATTCGGAGAATCATCACTCGAGGCCGTTTGCTTGAGGAGTACACAGGATTTATGGCTGCCATCAGAGGTTGGCCAACCCAACCGTCCCTGGTGGAATTATAGAGCTTACTGGCGAATCAAGAAAGTTTGACTAAACAGATGGCCTTTCAGTAAAAGAGACGGAAGAAGCACTTTTCTCTCGGAAGAGCGAGCAAACTGGACGATCCTGTTTGGTCAAATACCTAGTGACAAACTCCTATGTTCCTTTCATTACGGTATTTCCGAACAGTTTTCTAGATGACAAGCCTCAAGGTTATCTGATTGATGATAGTGATGATATTGCTATGGAGCTGCTAACTATGACGAATGTGCTAAGTATGTATATGACGCGGAAAATAGACCAATTTGATATCACCCTTCAATTCAAATTAGCAAAAGCCTGATCTACGACCACCAAGCTATAATAGGCCATAATATGGATTAAAAATATTCATGATCTGTATGTGAATGAGTCGAATTACTTATCCCTCGGTCTCTTCATCTGCTTTAAGGGGGGTTGTTATGCCAATGTGCGGTTCGAGTAGTTGATATGCACGGGTTGGTTTAAGTAGTTGGCTTCTCCTCGACCTGATAAAAAGAGTTTTAGAGATGAGAGACTGAGAAAAGCGGAATTCCCCTCTAGCACAAGGGGTGGCTTTTGACTGCTTTTTGTCATCTCTTCGCACTTTGACTTTTATGATAGGGCGGGTGTTCAGTCTATCATGGCTACAACTCAGAACAGTAGCATCAATCTATCTGTTCTGTAACGCCCCGAATTCCAAAAATACACTGAATTCGAGATTCCACGGGATCGTTATACTTCTTTCGTACAATTTTACAAGGAAATTAAAACTTTTCACTTTACATCAGAGTTACATGAAAACTTTACACTACATTTTTACAGCGGAAGCAAATTTACAACATTTAAATAAATGTACAACAACATTTGAATAATCTCTAAGCATCTGTGCCTCTTTAATCTTTATCATGTCATTTATCCTGCATACAAAATTGTGGGTACGTTAGTTTATTCAACCGACGAACATTATACACGGCCATCCTCTCTATGCCGGAAATAGTATAACTGATTTTCCATATTTAACAAATACAAACTTGTCACATATCAAACTAAAGGGAATACCCTATTGATGTCGTGTTGTGATTGTGCACTTAGTCCTTAATGCGGTTATTTATATTACATGACACTAATGCGCACTTGTTCGGATTCTATGCATCCCATACTATATAGGTCCGAGGGCAAGCCCTTAATCGTTCTTCATCTTGTAGGGTTCAATCCCTCGTCATGTCTTAATCTACTATTGTAACTACGGTAAGTATCCTAGATGTTTTCTGACATACGAACTCATATCTAGGCACTCTGGAGGGAATCCCAACGCACTGACACATGACTCATCATGTAGGCATCCTGTGGTAATTCAGCTCCTACCATAGACATGACACCACCCGCAGTCGTCCAACACCCCACGAGCGCCGCCACCGGGACGGTACTCTGGAGCAGTATCCACGTCCTATCAGGACTCATCATGGGACATCTTGGGATACTCCCTCGCCGCCAATCCAATAGCCCTCATACTCAATGTTTTTCTCTTACTTTCATCACATCTTCACTATGTAACTAATCCTTAGTTTAATGAAATCATGAACAAAATCAATCTTTTAGAGTTAGCCCTCTCACTACTACCGGTCTTATTTCTTTCATTTCACAATGACCCAAACTGGTCTTTTCAATATCAATAATCATAATTCATCACTTTTCACTTGCCGGTGTGAGTTTTGGCTACACCCTAATTTTCAATTTCAATTCATAAATTCACATGTTTGAGTTTTCGTACTCAATAACATTTCTCTTTTCCAATGACATGATTTCTAAATTATTCATGAGTCCATAACCATACATGGAATTCAATTATTCATCAAGTAATTCATCAAATATCATTTCCACATTAAAATCACATCACTAATTATATGGTCAAAATGAGTATTCACAACTCATAATTGTCACACTATTCTTCAATAAGAATAATTCATACCACTTCACTCATTTGTTTTCTTTCTTATTTATAATTCTTTTCGAGCACTTTATTTCAAGTTCTTTTGCGAATTATAACTTTCACAAAAATATAAGTGTGGAACCATAGTTCTATTTATACCTTTGTTCTTAAAAATATACTCTATTTTATTTTAATAACTCCCAATTTATTTTTCATAAGTCCCACATAATTTTATGATAACAATAGTATTTTTTTCATAATTTTTAAATATCAAAATCCACCCAAAAAAATATTTTTTTCTACAAGTTAAACACTGGCCGAGACCAGGTTTCGAACCAGCAACCACAGGGAAACAAGCCGCCCACTCTGACCACTAGGCCAGTCACGCCGATCGGTATAGAAGGGGGTTAAGAGCTTTAAATGCTCTCGGCTGAAGTTAATTAATTTTTTTAAATGCACAACAAAATATATGGTGCTAACAAGAATCGAACCATCTGTAACACCCCGTAAAATTTAATTGACAATTTTGCCCTCGGGTGCTACGCACGTGCATTTTGTATTGTTACTGATTATATCCATAACGCACTTTGATATGTATTTTGAATTCCGATTATTTATGCAATCACGTATTCTTAAAATTCCATTTGAGACAACTCAAATGCTAAATTTCAATCCTTGAGTTTTTACGTGCTTTTTACGTATTATCGATGCACGTGTCGATTTCGGATATTCCACCGTTACGTGCAAAATTTTCAATGGATTTCAATTATTTATTTTTATAAACATGCTTAAATTCATTTTTTGTAAATAGAATTCAATTTTTGTCTATTTTAATTAAAATAAACTTTTATGTGCAATACACGTGTTTTCCGTACATTATTGAATATGTATATTAAATATATTCTTTATGTTGCATTCCAATTAATTATAAATATTCTTCGTTTGACAAAATCAATTTTTGTATTTTTGAGATTTTACGGGCGATGCACGTGTTTTGGTGCACGTGTTTTAAGCATATTATTCTTTCAAAATGAATTTCATGAAATTATGTGTGTTTATTTTAATTATGTATGAAAAGTATAATTTTTAAGTTAATTTTATATATTTATTACATATATAAATAAATTGTTTTAAAGAGATTAAATAAATAAATTATTTTGTACACAAAGCACGTGCACGTGCACACGTGCGATGTGCACACATTTATGGGTGTCGGGCTATTATTAAAAGAGAGAAAACTAAATTATTTTTGAAAGTAGGAGGAAAAGCACGTTTAAATTTTGAAAATGGGAGTAGTGGTGAGGTAGTTTCTCAAGTCATGGGTGGTTATGGCAACTTCCAAACTCATCCTAGCCTTTAATTCCAAACTAGTGATCTAATCCGAGCCATTCAATCCACCCAAAATTATATATAAATACCCCCAAATTTCTTCTCATCTTGGTACAATAGAAAAGTTGATAAGAGAAAAGATTAGAGTGAGGAGAAGATTGAATAGTTTCTAGTTTGAGTTTTTCCATTGGAGGCCGGCTATACTACCCCATTTGAAGCTTTCGGTTTTGGCAAGGATCTAGGAGGAGAAGGATCTATTCGTGCATTCTAAGGGATTTTTCTAGGAGCTTTCCATTCGTATTTCTTCAACTTTAGGTGGGTGTTTCTTGAATGCTTTCTAATTTAGGAGTAGAATTTACATGATAGATGATATACAATTTATTGGTTGAATTTGAATTGGTATGATGAGATTACATGCTAGTTGTTGTAGAGATTGATTGTTAAATTTTAATTATTGTGATAGATGTGAATTGTTAGATTTATGATTCACAATGTGTTATGGTGATTGTTAGAATATTTGCATGCAAGAATATGTGCTATTTAGCAAGTTTTAATTGTATGATGCATGGTTGATATAGTAATTGAAATAATGCAAATGTGTATAAAAGAATTGTTTGTTGTTAATATAGGATAGAAGTGTGGTTCTAACTCCCGAATATCTATTTTTGAGTATAGAGATTTTTATAAAGTAATTTTTGATAAAAGACAATATTCTATTTGGGAAATTGATTGCATATGTTTTTATGCATTTTAAAGGATTTTTATTGAAAGGCGAGAAACTGGTGAATTTGAAAACATATACGATAGTGTTTTAAAAGGAATACATTCTGGAAATGATTCATATTTTGTATATGGAAGCACAAATCAATTAAAAGGTCAAAAAATATATGCAGGCTGTAATTAGTGTAATTGACAGTCGACTGTTTACCTTCTACAGTCGACTGGAAAGTATGATAAATTGGGTTTTCGTCGGCAGGACAGTCGGCTGACTACTTTCACAGTCGACTGCTGCTGTCCTGAATTTTAGTGTTTGAGTTTTCAAAGTATTCGCGGAACAGTCGACTGATACTGTCACCAGTCGACTGAACCGACTGTGATGATTTGATGTAAGCAGAACAGTCGACTGATACCGACTGAGATGTTTTGATGTTCGCTGAACAGTCGACTGATACTGTCACCAGTCGACTGAACCGAACTGTTTTCTGGTTCTTGAGTTAGATTGGATTTTTGATAAATGAAAGTTAAATAAGTTTGAATACGAGATTTTATGATTATTAATATTTTGATTGAGCTTTATTGTGAAATGCACACAAGGGTGTGAAAGATGAGATTGATAAAGATATCGAATTGAATTATTCTCATGTTAGGAGATTATAAAAGAAATGTTTTGAGAAAGAGTTGTGAACAAAAGAAAATGGGAATGTTATTTGAGATTGATTATGAAATATTGTTGATCTCTAGAAGAGATAGTTGTTGGAATCTAGAGGCTAGGCGAGACCCTAGTGACCGGCAGTTTTATTTGTGATTTTGAGAGCTAACCGTTGAGGGTTGAGCATCTCTTGAGAAGTAGCCAGGTAGGCTGACTGTCTCTGTTGTTTTGTTTTAAGTCCGGTAGGGTAAGCTAGCTCTAGGTTGTGATGATTTTCTTTTAAAACAAATTTTGTAAGGCGGTAATGAAAGTAAGAAGAAAACACAAGTATGAGGGCCATTGGATGGGTGTTGTGAGGGTATGCACAGGCTGTATTCACGATGCGTCGTGACATGACGTGGATACTACTCCAGAGTACCATCCCGGTGGCGACGCTTGTGGGGTGTTTGGTGACTATGTGTGGTGCCATTATTCCAAGGCGGAGGCTGAATTGTCCATAGGTTGCCTGCTCGATGCGTCGTGTCAGTGCATGGGATTCCACTCCAGGCTGCCTGGACATGGGCTCATAGATCATAGAACATTTAGGATACTTACCGAAATTACAGATAGATACATAATGGAGATGTGATGAAAGTAAGAGAAAAACACGAGTATGAGGGCCATCGGATTGGCGGTGTGAGAGTGATCCACAGGCTGCCTGCTTGATGTGTCAAGACATGGCGTGGGCACTACTCCAGAATTATCGTCCCGGTGGCGACGCTTGTGGGGTGTTTGAGTGGCTACGGGTGGTGCCATTGTTCCATGACGGAGGTTGAATTGTCCATAGGTTGCCTGCTCGATGCGTCGTGTCAGTGCGTGGGATTCCCCTCCAGGCTGCCTAGACATGGGCTCGTCGATCATAGGACATCTAAGATACTTATCGTAGTTACAGTAGTAGATTAAGTCATGGCGAGAGATTGAACCCTATAAGATGAAGAACGACTAAGGGCTTGCCCTCGGACCTATGTAGTATGGGATGCATAGAATCCGAACAAGTGCACATTAGTGTCATGTAACATAATTAACTGCATTAAGGACTAAGTGCACAGCACAACACGACATCAACAGGATAGTCCCTTTGTAGCTTTGTTTATGATCAAGTTTGTGTTTGCTAAAGTATTTAAGAATCGTTATAATGTTTCCGGCATAGAGAGGATGGCCGTGTATAATATTTCGTCAGTTGTAAGCAACTGACGCGCCCACAGTTTTATATGCAGGGTTTGGAGTTACATGAAGATATAAAGAGAATTGATGTTGTAGATTACTTAAATGTTAAAGTTGTAACAATTGTACATTCATTATTGTTGTATTTTATTAATTCCGCTGCGTATTGATGTAAAAGACTCTGATGTAATTGTTGTTGAAATAAAAGTTTTAAATTCCTTGTAAAATTGTACGAATGAAGTGTAAAGATCCTGTGGAAATCTCGAATTCAGTGTATTTGGGATTCGGGGCGTTACACCATCGACCTGTGAGAACCCAACTGCACACTGTAGCGATTAGAAGCCTCCCGACCACTTGAGCTATAGGCTCAAGTTGTCTCAAATACAACTTGCATTTTAATTAAATCCACCCTCTGTCTAATAGCACGTTTCGATGTTTCAAAAGCTCTCATTTGAGTTTTACTTTTACTAAACTTACTGTAAATTCCCAGAATAATTATTCCCATAATAATTAATACTCCAGTAATTTAAAAATAATTTTTCTAATAATTAAACACATATTTTGCATACAATTAGTTAAATTGTATGCTGCTACTACTACATTTCGTTTTCGACATTCTTATCTAACTTTAACATCAATAATCTCTATATCAATTCCCTGTTTATATTCATTTCACAAACCTACAAAATATATTTTAAGTCATCCATTGCAACACTATCACAAAAGGTTCATTCAAGCACATAAAACAACATTTTCATTTACTAATATTTGCATATAGTTTTTTATGCTAACAATGAGTTTTTCTTTAAGCAATCCATAGCTATAATTATCTTACACACAACTTAAGTTTGATGATGGAAACACATACAAGCTATTTATTAACATTCCAATCAACTAATAAGCCACTTTTCAAAATAAAAAATGTACTCTTATTAATCTTTTTCTTGCATTAATATTTCAATTCATTTCTAGCATGCTTTCTAATTAGAAACATGGAAAATAACCCACCATAATTGGAGAGAAATACAATTTGCAACACCTCCTAAACAAAAGTCCTTGCCAAGAGAGCGATCTTCCTCCTCCTCGATGTGCACACGAGCCTTCAAGATGCCAACCCGAGCTCCAAAGATGCTGGCCTTCCCTTCTTGGTGCAACACACCTCTTCACACACAACTCTCAATCTTTTAACTCACTTACTATACTACTAATAATGTATTTTATACTATAGGTTTTGGAGAAATAAAGAATACAAAAACAACTAGGCTGGGGGGGGTATTTATACTAAAAATTTGAGTAAATGGAAGGCTAGGATCAAACTAGGAGTTAGAAACAAAAGGCTAGGATTCAAGGAGGAGTTACAATAACCAACCATGATCAAGCAACCACCACCCATGACTCCATTATTTTTTCCTTTTCCTTCCATGTAAAAACCGGCCTACATGTGGTGCATTTGCACGTGTACGTGCAATGCACGTGCATGCATTAGTCTCCATTTAACAAAAGTTGTACATTATATTTTCAAAAAATAATCCTTAAAATATGTGCTACATTACAAGTTGTAATTAAAATAAGAATAACTCATGGGCTTTAATTAATGGGCCAAAATAATAGTCTTATAAAAATAAATAAATTAGATTTGGGCTAGAAAGAAAGGCTTATGTTTATTTGAAGAAAAATGGGCCTTTATAAAAAATAATTAAAGAACACATATACACACATCATCCATAATGAAAAATAATTATAAGATTTCATACTACAAAAATTGCACGTGCACACTACGTGCAAAATTAAATAAATAATTTTCATAAATGAAAATCGGGGTATTACAACACTCCCTCCTTAGAATAGTTCCGT
Source organism: Hemerocallis citrina (assembly GCA_017893485.1). Classification (NCBI taxonomy): domain Eukaryota; kingdom Viridiplantae; phylum Streptophyta; class Magnoliopsida; order Asparagales; family Asphodelaceae; genus Hemerocallis; species Hemerocallis citrina. The sequence goes on from JACEHZ010000423.1 coordinate 33,397, forward strand.
CCCCGGAACTACAGTCAAGAGCGAGAAACAAAACACTCCCAACAAGCACAAGAAAAATACAAAAAAAAACAAATCAAGCAAAAAGCTCAGGATAATCCTTCAACATCCTCTCCTCAGACTCCCAAGTAGCCTCTTCAACCAAATGGTTTCTCCAGACTACCTTGACCATCGATATCGTCTTATTCCTCAAGACTTTCTCTCGACGATCAACAATCTCGACAGGAGACTTGATGTAATTGAGATCCAACTGCAAACCTTCCGGCACTTCAGGCAAATGATGACTCGGATCTAGAATATAACCTCTCAGCATAGACACATGAAAGACATTGTGCACCTGAGATAACTCTTCCAGTAATTCAAGCCGGTAAGCAGTTTTCCCGATCCTTCTCAATATCTTGTACGGGCCTATAAACCTCGGGGCTAACTTCCCGCCTTTTCCAAATCGAATCACACCTTTACTGGGCGATACTTTCAGAAAGACGAAGTCACCTTCCTCAAACTCAAGGTCCCTTCTCCAGTTGTTTGCATAGCTTTTCTACCTGCTCTGAGCTTCTACCAACCTTTTCCTGATCAGATCAATCTTCTCAGAGGTTTACTGCACAAGCTCAGGCCCAAACAATTGACGCTCCCCAACTTCAAACCAACAAACAGGTGTCCTACACTTCCTGCCATACAGAGCTTCGTACGGCGCAATCCCGATGCTAGTCTGAAAACTGTTATTGTAGGAAAACTCTACCAAAGGTAAATGCCTTTCCCAACTGCCCCCAAAGTCTAGTACACAACAACGAAGCATATCCTCAAGAATACGGTTGACTCTCTCGGTCTGTCCATCGGTTTGCGGATGAAAAGCAGTGCTGAAATCTGTCTTGGTACCCAAAGCTGTCTGAAGACTCCTCCAGAAATGTGAAGTAAATCGCGCATTTCGATCAGACACAATAGTTGACGGAACACCATGAAGTCTGACGATCTCGCCAACATACAACTCAGCTAACTTGTCCATCGAAGCAGTGAGCTTCATCGCCAAAATGTGAGCGGACTTGGTTAGTCGATCGACTATCACCCAAATCACATCATTGCCTTTAGGACTCTTGGAAAATCCCGTAATGAAATCCATACTGATGTTATCCCACTTCCATTCCGGAATAGGTAACGGTTGTAATAGACCTCCGGGTCTCTGATTCTCGGCTTTGACTTGCTGACAAACCTCACACTTTGCCACAAATTCAGCTACATCCCGCTTCAAACCTAACCACCGGAAATGTGGTTTGATGTCTCGGTACATCTTAGTACTTCCAGGATGTACCGAAAAAAGAGTAGCATGTGCCTCCTGAAGAATACTATCTTTCAGGTCCGCCTGATTTGGAACACATAGTCTATCTCCGAACCACAGCACTCCATGCCTGATTTGAAATCCGGGCAACCTGCCAGTACCAACCTGCTCCTTCATCTCCAAGATATCAGCATCAACCTCTTAACTTGCAATGATCCTTTCATTCAGTGTAGGCTGAAGCCTCAACTGAGCTAAAGATGCTCCCAATCCTTACAAGACAACTTCAATACCTGCTCGATCCAATTCCTCCATTAGATGCTTCTGAGTTGTAATCAAACTGGATAAATTGCTCTTGCGACTAAGTGCATCAGCAACAACATTAGCTTTTCCGGGATGATATTTGATCTCAGGTCGCATATCCTCAAGCACTTCCAACCATCTCCGCTGCCTCAAATTCAGATCCTTCTGCTGATATATGTACTTCAAACTCTTGTGGTCTGTGTACATGTTCAATTTCTCACCGTACAATTAGTGCCTCCATTGCTTCAGGGCAAAGATAATCGCAACCAACTCCAGATCATGAGTCGGGTAATTCTTCTCATGCGGTCTTAGTTGCCTAGACCCATAAGCGATTACTCTTCCTTCTTGCATTAAGACACAACCAAGCCCACTATGTGAAGCATCACTATAAATATCATACTCAACACCTGCTCTAGGCAAAGCTAAAATAGGTGCAGTAGTCAGCTTCTCTTTCAACTCCTGAAAGCTTGCCTCACATTGCTCAATCCACTTGAAGTTCACATTCTTCTTGGTCAAACTAGTAAGTGGTACAGCTAACTGAGCATAACCTTGAATGAATCTCCTGTAGTATCCAGTCATTCCAAGAAAACTTCTGACTTCCTTTACTGTAGTAGGCCTAGCCCAATCTCTCACTACCTCTATTTTCTGAGGATCAGTTGCCACTCCCTCCATAGAAAGGATGTGACCTAGGAATGCCACTTCAGATTTCCAGAAATCACACTTGGACAGCTTGGCATACAACTCCTGCTCTTCCAGCTTCTTCAAAACTGCTGCCAGATGCTCGGTGTGCTCCTCTTCTGACTTGGAGTACACGAGGATATCGTCGATAAATACCACGACGAAAGAATCAATGAACGGCCTCAGAACTCTGTTCATCAAATCCATGAAGATTGCGAGTGCATTCGTCACTCCAAATGGCATAACTAAGAATTCGTAATGCCCATGTCGAGTTCTAAATGAAGTTTTGTACACATCTTCAGCTTTCACTCGAACTTGGTGATATCCTGATCGAAGATCTATTTTGGAGAAAACAACTGCTCCATGTAGATGATCGAACAAGTCATCAATTCGGAGAATAGGATACTTATTCTGAACAGTGACCTTATTCAGCTCTCGGTAATCGATACACATTCTCATCGATCCATCCTTCTTCTTTACCAAAAGCACCGGTGCTCCCCAAGGTAATGCACTAGGTTGAATAAAGCCTTTCTCCAACTGTTCCTCAATCTGCCATTTCACCTCATCCTGTTCTACTGGAGCCATCCTATACGGTGCCTTAGAAATGGGTGCACTTCCCGGTTGAAGGGTGATGCTGAACTCTACTTCACGTTGCGGGGGTAACCCAGGAAAATCATCCAAGAACACGGTCGGATAGTCCCGAACCACAGGAATCCTTTGCATTTCCACAGGAATCTCTTCCTTGCGGATAGCTGCCACCAGCCTAGAACACTTCTTCTTCCCTTGGAAAGTGACTTCAGGTCCACCTGGAACCTTCACTGTTACCATCTTGGTCTTACACTCGATGCTTGCACTGTACACCGACATCCAATCAATGCCAATGATAACATCGACTCCCAAGATAGTTAGCTCGATCAGATCAATTCCGATGATTCTGCCTCCAATCACAATCTCGCAATCCGCATAGTACCGATCAGTGGTTAAAGTTTCCCCTGATGGAGTAGCTACTGCTAAGATCTTGTCTGGAAAAATCTTCGGTTCAACTCCCAACACTTTAGCAAATTTAGGAGACACAAAAGTATGAGAGAATCCAGTATCGAACAAAACAACAGCTTTCATTCCATTCAAATAAAGTTCTCCTGTTACATAATACACACTCATTACGTAACAGTTCACTAAATAAACGGAAAAAAGAAAACAACATAAACCTCTAAACATCCGCCCTCGTACCAGTGATGACATGATCTACTTCATCGGCATCAGCTTCCGTCAAGGCAAATACTCACTCTGGTTGGTACGATCTCTTCCCAGTCTGCTGCATTGGTACATTGCGATTACCATTCTGTGGCTTGGGGCATTGGGATTGGTAATGTCTTGTCTCACCACAGTTGAAGCAATTTACCGCAGGAGGTCTCACAATATTGTTCCCAGGTCTTCCAACCACGTTAATAGCATTCGCCCCTGTCGGTTTGAACCTTTGTGCAGATGGTTGTCCCTTGAAATTCCCAGAATTTGCGGGCCTCTTTCCAGACTGCCTTGTTCCTCCGATTCTGAACAACATGAAACTGCTCCATGTCTGCTTTCGTGGCTGCCGCGCGCTTGACCAACTTGTTGAATCTTCTGATACCAAGAGGTATCATCCAGGACCTCAAGCTCGGCCTCAATCCATGCTCGAACTTACGAGCCTTCTTCGCCTCATCCATCACTAATTCAGGAGCATACCTAGAGAGCTGAGTAAATTTAATCTCATACTCCCTAACTGACATGCCACCTTGCTGTAGTGATAGAAACTCCATAGCCTTCTTCTCTTGGACGTCGGAGGGGAAATAGTGACTGCAGAATTCTTCCAAAAATTCCTCTCAGCCAAGAACTATGCCTCCCATTGTCCGCTTCATCGACTGCCACCACACAGCCGCATCCTTCTCAAGTTGCAGAGTTGCCAACTTCACCTTACTGCCTTCAGGGGTCTCCAGCACTTCGAATATGGTCTCTACCTGCCTGATCCAGTTGTCAGCCGCATCAGGGTCTGACTTCCTTTCGAACACAGGTGGTTTCATCTGTTTGAACGATTCCACGAGTTTGATTGCTTCGGACACCAGATTTGCAGGTACCCTTCCTTGGTTCTGATTCATGGTCACGACATTGAGTGTCTGATAGACCCTCGTGAGTTCCGTTTCCAAGTCCAGACCTTCCCCGTTTCTAGCTCCTTTTCTAGCCATATTCTGATACAAAAGATCCATTAAATTCGAAGTATAAGACATGAATTTAAAATCAACTTTGCATTTTATTAAATTCCAAACTTTATACATTCGAATTGAAAACATTTCTTGACATCAGAATGAAAACAGTAGAAGCTACAACAGTCTAACTCCTACGGTTCCTCTTCGCTTCTCGAAGTTCTCCCCGTAGTTCATCAACTTCTTCCTTCAGCACATCGGTCATATTTTTCCTCTTCTCGAGTTCCCATACACGATGACTGAGAACTGCAAAGTCGTCCTTGCACTTTGCCAATTGAGCCTCCAGTAATCCGACTCTTTCCCGCAGTATTTCTACCTGCCTCTGAAGAGATATCACAAGACTACTTGGAACTGGTTCTTCTTCTTCGTCAGAAGAGTCATCAGATGAATCCAGAGGTGGGGTGATCTCTCGGGATTCAGGCCATTCTTTTCCGTCAGAGTCTACTTGCCCTGGGTAGTACTCTTCCTCGGAATCTGCTTGTCCAGGATAATAATCTTCCTCGATGATATGCCAATTGTCGTCTCCAGCAGGGTCGAAGTGATCAACCATCTTAGAAATAGGGAGGAAGAAGCATGAGTCATAGAGCAACACAAATGTAAGTAACTTACATTTAAATCTCTAGACTCAAACACACACTCTAATGTCCACTTCTAGGGTGTCGTTCCTTATAAATTTGTACTAGTGTGAAGCGTGGCTCTGATACCACTCTGTAACACCCCGAATTCCAAAAATACACTGAATTCGAGATTCCACAGGATCTTTACACTTCTTTCGTACAATTTTACAAGAAAATTAAAACTTTTCACTTTACATCAGAGTTACATGAAAACTTTACACTTTACATTTTTACAGCGGAAGCAAATTTACAACATTTAAATAAATGTACAACAACATTTGAATAATCTCTAAGCATTTGTGCCTCTTTAATCTTTATCATGTCATTTATCCTGCATACAAAATTGTGGGTATGTCAGTTTATTCAACCGACGAACATTATACACGGCCATCCTCTCTATGCTGGAAATAGTATAACTGATTTTCCATATTTAACAAATACAAACTTGTCACATATCAAACTAAAGGGAATACCCTATTGATGTCGTGTTGTGAGTGTGCACTTAGTCCTTAATGCGGTTATTTATATTACATGACATTAATGCACACTTGTTCGGATCTATGCATCCCATACTACGTAGGGTTCAATCCCTCGTCATGTCTTAATCTACTACTGTAACTACGATAAGTATCCTAGATGTTTTCTGACATACGAACTCATGTCTAGGCACCCTGGAGGGAATCCCAACGCACTGACACATGACTCATCATGCAGGCATCCTGTGGTAATTCAGCTCCTACCATAGACATGACACCACCCGCAGTCGTCCAACACCCCACGAGCGTCGCCACCGGGACGGTACTCTGGAGCAGTATCCACGCCTTATCATGACTCATCATGGGACATCTTGGGATACTCTCTTGCCAATCCAATGGCCCTCATACTCAATGTTTTTCTCTTACTTTCATCACATCTTCACTATGTAACTAATCCTTAGTTTAATGAAACATGAACAAAATCAATCTTTTAGAGTTAGCCCTCTCACTACTACCGGTCTTATTTCTTTCATTTCACAATGACCCAAACTGGTCTTTTCAATATCAATAATAATAATTCATCACTTTTCACTTGCCGGTGTGAGTTTTGGCTACACCCTAATTTTTAATTTCAATTCATAAATTCACATGTTTGAGTTTTCGTACTCAATAACATTTCTCTTTTCCAGTCACATGATTTCTAAATTATTCATGAGTCCATAACCATACATGGAATTCAATTATTCATCAAGTAATTCATCAAATATCATTTCCACATTAAATCACATCACTAATTATATGGTCAAAATGAGTATTCACAACTCTTAATTGTCACACTATTCTTCAATAAGAATAATTCATACTACTTCACTCATATGTTTTCTTTCTTATTTATAATTCTTTTCTAGCACTTTATTTCAAGTTCTTTTGCGAATTATAACTTTCACAAAAATATAAATGTAGAACCATAGTTCTATTTATACCTTTGTTCTAAAAAATATATTCTATTTTATTTTAATAACTCCCAATTTATTTTTCATAAGTCCCACATAATTTTATGATAACAATAGTATTTTTTTCATAATTCTTAATTATCAAAATCCACCCAAAAATATATTTTTCCACAAGTTAAACACTGGCCGAGACCAGGTTTCGAACCAGCAACCACAGGGAATCAAGCCGCCCACTCTGACCACTAGGCCAGTCGCGCCGATCGGTATAGAAGGGGGTTAAGAGCTTTAAATGCTCTCGGCTGAAGTTAATTAATTTTTTTAAATGCACAACAAAATATATGGTGCTAACAAGAATCGAATCATCGACCTGTGAGAACCCAGCCGCACACTGTAGCGATTAGAAGCCTCCCGATCACTTAAGCTATAGGCTCAAGTTGTCTCAAATACAACTTGCATTTTAATTAAATCAAATAGCACGTTTCGATGTTTCAAAATCTCTCATTTGAGTTTTACTTTTACTAAACTTACTGTAAATTCCCAGAATAATTATTCCCATAATAATTAATACTCCAGTAATTTAAAAATAATTTTTCTAATAATTAAACACATATTTTGCATACAATTAGTTAAATTGTATGCTACTACTACTACATTTCTTTTTCGACATTCTTATCTAACTTTAACATCAATAATCTCTATATCAATTCCCTGTTTATATTCATTTCACAAACCTACAAAATATATTTTAAGTCATCCATTGCAACACTATCAAAAAGGTTCATTCAAGCACATAAAACAACATTTTCATTTACTAATATTTGCATATAGTTTTTGATGCTAACAATGAGTTTTTCTTTAAGCAATCCATAGCTATAATTATCTTACACACAACTTAAGTTTGATGATGGAAACACATACAAGCTATTTATTAACATTCCAATCATCTAATAAGCCAATTTTCCAATTAAAAATGTACTCTTATTAATTTTTTTTAAGCATTAATATTTCAATTAATTTCTAGCATGCTTTCTAATTAGAAACATGGAAAATAACCCACCTTAATTGGAGAGAAATACAATTTGCAACACCTCCTAAACAAAAGTCATTGCCAAGAGAGCGATCCTCCTCCTCCTCGATGTGTACACAAGCCTTCAAGATGCCAACCCGAGCTCCAAAGATGCCGGCCTTCCCTTCTTGGTGCAACCTGTAATATCCCGGACGGATATTACCTTGTATAAATTATTATTTTATTATTATTTTATTATTATTTTGCTTTAATTCCAAAATTGGAATATTTTGGTGATTTTCACCCGGTTTGTTCATAGACATTATCTGTACCCAGATATCGGTCAGTATACATCTGTATTGTATCAAATTGATACCGTGATCTTCCGGACTAATAATAGAATTTATTTTATTATTATTTTCGAGATTAAATCATTTTTATACGGATTATGCGAAGATTTTCGGTATACGTATCTATATACACACGTGTATGAAGTATGTCGATTAGTACATTGTGCAAAGTATGTGGTATGTATTTTATGGATAAAATTGTTGTCCTTGTCATGACAATCCTAATTAGATAGTTAAGATTGTAGGAGAATTAAACATAGGATTAAGATGTATGCATAAGAGAATTAGGAGGTATTCTTCTAGAAACCTTCTCTCCTCCACCTCACCTAAAACACCATACCCTCACCATACCTCCACCTCATCCTCTCCTTCCCTAGTAGAAACCGGCCCCAATTTAAGGGAGGGCCAAAAAGCATTTTGTGTGTGCACATATTCACTCTCCACCCTTCTCTCCACCTATAAATACCCCCTTCCTCCACCTTTGTCTCATTTTAGAAAGATCATAAAGAAAGAAAGAAAGAAAGGAAAAGAAAGAGAGAACACCATACTAACTTGAGAGTTTTTCCCATTGTAGGTTCATAAGAATTCCTAGGAGCTAAGGAGGAGAGTTAGTCTAGTTCTTCCATCAAAGAAAAGAAACAAGGTGGGGGTTTCTCTTTGTTTGTTTGTTTGTTTGTATTGTTATTTTGATGTTCTTCTTCTTCTTATCCTCCTTGTTTTGTTTCTTTTGTTCTTTGAGAATTGTTTATTGTGATAGTATTGTGGTGTAGTTCTTTTTGTATGGTTATGGATGGTAAAAAATAATAACCACATGAAAAGAAAAGAAATGAATTGTAGTAGTAAAGAACATAAAGATTAAATCTTTATAGTTGTAATTGTTGTTTTAGTGTTATGGATTGGACTAAAATGAACACATACACATGAACTTGGCATATACAACCATTTTAGTTGTAGGACTTGAATGAGGACTCATACATAATCATATGACATAGTGTATACACCACTTTGTGGTTGTGGAACATAAACTTGAACTTGGACTAGAAAGAATACATATGGTTGGTTGAACCAAATGAAGGTTCTTACTTTATTTTTATTATTGTTATTTTCTTTTATAATCTTAAGTAAGAAAGAACTCATTGTAGATATGAAAAAGAAACTAATCTAAATCACTAGTTGTAGAATGGTCAAAAAAAAGATCTCCTTTTATGTTCAACTATTGTTAATAAGAAATAAATACTAATGAAGATTGGTAGAAATGTTAGTAGATGTTCATATTAAAATAAAGTAGTAGTAGTAGTAGATAATTGAAAGAATAGTTGTAGATGTTTTATGTTATGTTCATGGTTAAAATAAAGTAGTAGTAGTAGTAGGTAGTTGTAGATGTTTTATGTTATGTTCATGGTTAAAATAAAGTAGTAGTAGTAGTAGAATGTTGTAGGATTTATATTAAAAAATACCTACCATGTTTAGAAATGATGTATACCATGCTAAGTGTATAAACATGCTTAGAATGTTGTAGGATTTATATTAAAAATACCTACCATGTTTAGGAATGATGTATGTCATGCTAAGTGTATAAACATGCTTAGAATGTTGTAGGATTTATATTAAAAATACCTACCATGTTTAGGAATGATGTATGCCATGCTAAGTGTATAAACATGCTTAAAATGTTGTAGGATTTATATTAAAAATTATCTATCATGTTTAGGAATGATATTCATGCTTAGAATGTTGTAGGATTCATTCTAAAATTTCCTATCATGTTTAGGAATGATATACATGTTGTAGGATTAATGCTAAAATCATCTATCATGTTTAGGAATGATATTCATGCTTAGAATGTTGTAGAATTTATTCTAAAATTACCTATCATGTTTAGGAATGATATTCATGCTTAGAATGTTGTAGGATTCATTCTAAAATTTCCTATCATGTTTAGGAATGATATACATGTTGTAGGATTAATGCTAAAATCATCTATCATGTTTAGGAATGATATTCATGCTTAGAATGTTGTATGATTTATTCTAAAAATTACCTATCATGTTTAGAAATGATATTCATGCTTAGAATGTTGTAGGATTCATTCTAAAATTTCCTATCATGTTTAGGAATGATATACATGTTGTAGGATTAATGCTAAAATCATCTATCATGTTTAGGAATGATATTCATGCTTAGAATGTTGTAGGATTTATTCTAAAAATTACCTATTATGTTTAGGAATGATATTCATGCTTAGAATGTTGTAGGATTCATTCTAAAATTTCCTATCATGTTTAGGAATGATATACATGTTGTAGGATTAATGCTAAAATCATCTATCATGTTTAGGAATGACATACATGCTTAGAATGTTGTAGGATAAATGCTAAAATTACTTACCATATTTAGAAGTATATATATATACTTAGGAATGTTGTATGTTCATACTAGTAGTTATCCATGCTTAGTAAGGTATTCATGCTTAGTAGTTATTCATGCTTAATAAGATTCATGCTTAGATGATTGTAGGAAAGTAGTATACCATGCTAGATTAATTTATCTATGCCTAGATGATTGTAGGAAAGCATATACCATGCTAGATTAATTTATCTATGCTTAGATGATTGTAGGAAAGCATATACCATGCTAGATTAATTTATCTATGTTTAGATAATTGGTATATCATGCTAGATTAATTTATCCATGCTTACATGCTTGTAGGAAAGTAGTATACCATGCTAGATTAAATTATCTATGTTTAGATAATTTTAGGAAAGTGGTATATAATGCTAGATTAATTTATCTATGTTTAGATAATAGTAGGAAAGTGGTATATAATGCTAGATTAATTCATCCATGCTTACATGCTTGTAGGAAAGTTGTATACCATGCTAGATTCATTGTAGTAGGAATCATTATACATGCTTATAATGTTGTAGGATTGATGTTTAATTAACCTACCATGTTTAGAACATCGTAGGAGTGTTATGGTTGGTGGTCAGGTTATGTACCATAAGTAAATTGTCGTAGGTAGATGCTTACAATTGTATGCCATGCTTAAAGTGATATAGGTTGAAGTAATAAGGATCGGGAAGATTACTAGTAATAGTTAGTTTGATAAAGGTTGTTATGTCGCCTTCGGTTTCTCATTGGTAGAATACCGATCATAGACCATTAGTAGATTCTTCGGTTGCTTCTAATAATAGAAGATCAAGTTTGCTAGTAAGCACGTTTGGTTGCTTCTAGGATGATCACCTGTATGGTTGTTTGCATATGGTTGTGCTCATACGTGGCTCGACTGGCCCGTATGTAGCTGTGGTTCTCATACGAAGTAATTTAGCTCGTATGTAGGTTGTTGTCTCGTACGCGGCTCGACTGGCCCGTGCGTAGCTGTTGGTCTCATACGCGGCTTATTTGGCTGGTATGTACGTCGTCATCATACGTAGCTTATTGGCTCGTATGTGGTTAGTTACCGTGTGTAGCTTATTAGCTAGTACATAGTTGTTGTGCTCATCTAGGGTAATATTACTACCCTAGGGCTATCGACCATCAGGACATGTGTTTTCTTATCCTAAGGAACTGTGGAGGAGTCACTCCTCGGGTACCATCGGATCTTAACCTGTGTAGGTTGATCGAGGACCGGAGTATAGACGGAATCCAAGTTCAGGGTAGTGGCATGCATATATATTCGCATTGCCGAGGTCTTGGATCGATAAGCCACGAACCGGATCCTGAGGGGTTCCGGTAAGTCTAGGTGGAGCAGCCTAGTAGAGTTGTCTTGCAAAGCCTAATTTAAGGCCTAGCATGTTGTGGTTATAATATTGTCCTCCCTAGGAGTGTTCAGGGTTAGGGACATTATTAGGATAGTGACTTATAAAGATCATTACTTAAACCCTTTGCCGGAAGAGAGGAGTCGGTTGTAGGGGGCACCTTACGACTCACTCGTCTCTGGAGGCAGACTAGGTGGTGTTATTGGGTTGCGCCTTCCTGTCAAAGGAATACGTACGGTGCCGTCTCACAAGTTGGGAGCACGGGTTGCGTATCTCGTGCTGTTAATTCCTGAAGTACCGTGGCTTGGGGTGCCACAGGATGCATTGGGCAGTCCTGCGCTTGCGAGACCCCAGGGGTGCCACAGGGTAGGCTTCGCGCTACCCTGCGCTTGCGAGACCCTATGATTTTGGTTTTTGAAATGACGCCCGATACACTGGGTTCGTCTGTTTTTGAGTGAGGTCCGGTTAGCTGGGTAGCAGTGGCGAACATAGACACCACTGGCGGACTGCATTAGTGGGACTTGACCACGTCTGCAACCTCATCAGTCACGTGTATGTGTCAGGATCAGGTTGTGTACAATTAGAATTCATAACGCGGGTTCAAATCCCTATATATGGAGAAACGGCTTGAGATGGGGTCATATGTAGTATGGGCTGCATGTTGCTTCGGAGACTCGCTGACATTAGAATAGGAAGCATCCTAGTTCTATTTAAATATCGCATTAGAGTCTAGTCATAGCACTCACGAACACTTAAACTACACCAACACCATTGCCATGTTTTCTATGTTGTTTGGGAGATTCGCTGCTTTGATATCAGCCTTTAAGCGTCAGTGAATACTGACGTCCCCACTTCAATAGGTACTGGTTAGCAGAAGTACAGGTGCGAGATTCAGGAGGACTCAAGTCCAGGAAAGCAAGGAGTCAGTGTTATGTTTAGTTCCGCTGCAATATGTGTATTGATTATCTATTAGTTGAGAAGTACTCAAGTGAGAGTTACCAAGTGTTGTTCTTCATTCCTTGTACTCTGATGTAAATTGTTGAAGGTTGTAATACTTGGGATTGTAAAGGCATTATTGTAACACTATTGTAATGTATTGCAGTTGTATGACATTCAGACTTGTAATACATTGGGTGTTGAATAAAAGTTTTAAATTCTCCTGTTTCTTCTGTGTATTGTGACTAATTGAATAAAAGACCCTGGCTCGTGTCACGGTTTCCCAGTATATGGAAATCGGGGCGCTACAGCAATAAGTCAGAAGAGTAGCATCAATCTATCTGTTCACACCAGCCCATTGTAGATTCCAGCCGAGAAGTCCAGTCAAAGCAGAAGGATAAAGAATGTTATATATTTCAGGAGCTAGATCAGTTTTTGATGAACAAGTAAGAATTGCCTCAACGAAAATGGATGGAATTGGACCTTAAAAAGCCATTCAGATTCGTTATCGAATAGGTATCAGTGGGAACATCAAGATGAATGAGTTAACTAAGTATCAAATCGACCAAATTGAACAAATGATAGGTCAAGATCATGTTGTTCATTGGGAATTGAAGAGGGGAGAACGAGCAGACATAGAACGATTAATTTCTATTTCTCGTTATCGTGGAATTCTTCATCAAGATGGATCGCCCTTACGCGGCCAACAAACTCATACTAATGCAAGGACTTTTCGCAAGCAAATTCGGAAATGAAAGAAGGCTACCGAAATGGGTACTTGTCTGATCAATCACACTGTTCAATAGTTCACTTTTCTTTTTCGTTCGATGTCTTTCACTGGTTACTCATAACGTATACATATAGTAGGCCCCCTTCGCCACTCCACGTCTGGCTCGGCTTGGTCTCGCTCCCTTCGCCCGCCTATCGTATCGGCTCGGCTTCATCCGTCAAGCGACTGCTTCCGCCTCTCTAGGCTTCGCTATTGCTCATGACTGGTAGTTGTCTCTACTCTATGTAGTGGTCGGCCAACTAAAGTGAAGCTTCACCAGAAGCGACTAGTCGCTTCCCGAATTCCTCTTGTACTAATAATGTGTATGGTCTAGTCTTTCCAATGCCTCCTTCCTTGTCGCCAATGCACACTAGACGGAGAGTAAGCAAGCTACCTTGCTTGCATTGCATTCGTTAAACGGTAGCTTCTGCGCCCTTCCTGCCTGCTGAAATTGATGTGAATGATCGTGTCTTCGACATCCTATTCAGTCTGATTAGATTTGTCATTGACAAAAATCTTTTCTGTCTCTGTTTTCTTTTTCGGATTCCGAGGATGAGCCGGCCGATCCTAACATAATTTATGAGGAGCCGAACGACGAAGCCTCCTCCTCAGATAAAGATGTCTCCGACGCGACCACTATTTTTTTTATTTTTTAGGCGGTTCGGTCAGGAGGGAAAAAAATAGATATGCTGCTTTCTATCAGTCCCAAGCACCCCAGCTTCCACGGTCCGCTTACCGAGGAAGAGATGCGGGAGGGCCCGGGGCCAGAGCAAGTTGGGTTGGGGTATAGAGCCGTAAGCGCGGTGGGGGGTGACAGAGGACGTGCTCGTATGGTTCATAGTGGGGTATGATATGATTCGTCGATTGTTGGGAACGTCCTATATATTCGAAATATGCCTTTCTAAGAGCATTACGATCTGCAGCTCAAATGGTCCCTTATGAAGTCTCTATTAGTCTTATTCTTATTGTGCGCCTTGTGAGAACGTTTGGATCCGCGAAGGCAATCGCTCGGATGTTCCCCTAACCCAACCCGGGAACGGACCGGAGGGAACCACAGCATGAGGAATGTCCGCGTCTCGTCGCAAGGCTCATTTTGTGTTTTGGGTCATAGGGCGGGCAATGCAGTCCGGGGCACAAGGGTCCTGGTACTACCTAGGTGCAAAGAACTCCGGAGGTGACTGCAATGAGCAGAAATGTCACTCACCGGCCTAAACGAAGAGCAAACACTCGAATGTGAGAGCAAGGGATCACCCAACGAATGTACGAGCTCCCAGGAGGGAGGCAAGAACCATGAAGTGGCGGCTTACATATTGAAACTCTGAACTGCGATAATAACTGACTAAGCCGTGCCTCCAGGGGGGCATTCTCCACACGGGACGGGGCCAATCCTAGAATGTATGGGTGACAGATCGGCCATAGGAGTACTCCGGGATATACACCAGGGCAACGTAGAGCATACGACGATGCTGCCGTTTTCATTTCGTGGAAGTCCCTAGCAGAAAAAAGGGCTGTAGGTGATGGCGCGTTCTGCTTCTTAGGGCACAGAAATCGTGCCTATGGGGGTCGTGTGTGGCAGCTGGTATAGATGACAAAAAGGGGGCCGCTTGAACCGGGACCTATTCTCTTAATAGGCGTCAAGCAAAGCTGAATAGGAATCCAATTCGGCGACTGATGAGTGCCTTTTTAGTCATAAATAGAAAATTGGTTTAATGTGGAGCCAACATGGCTGGCAACAAGTATAGCCAAAGAAAGATGAGACGGGACAGACTGTCAGAGGCCGCAGCGGGACTACCAGAGGAAAGCCCGCCCCCGCTCCGAAACAAAGAAAAAGGTGTGCATATTCTCTATTTAGAATCTCTTCCCGACCAGGCCAGGCCGAATCGGGCCGCCACTTGGGATGGGAATGGCTCAGCCCACATGCATCGTTTGATAAAAGCACTCCAGTCGCCTCCGATCAGTGGCTTGTCAACCACCGGACCGTAGCTCCTCACCAAATGCCCTTGGGTTGGGGCAACACAGCACATGAGTAGTTCGCTCAATGACCACACCCAACGAGAAAACAAGATATTTGATAGGCCCGCTAGCTGTCAAAAAGTTATGACCTCACGCGCCAAAGCTATTAATATCTTGTGCTAACTCGCGCTTGCTATACTATACTACTAAACTAACTAATATTTCTTTCTAGAACTAGAGTTTGCTTGCTGAAGTTTGCTGGATGCCGGCCGAGATGGAGCCAACCAACCTATACTTTCCTTGGGCTTGCCTTGCCCCAACATCTAAATAAAGGGCGGGCGCCAAAAAGGAACCAGTCTAGCCTTTTCGACGAAAGCTTAGCTTGGTAGGCGCTGCTTACTCACCCTATCCCCTCAGACAATGCAATGCTCTGAACACGAAAGTTTGCAGTTCAGCCCCCTCCCTTTTTCCCATGCAGCGCCTCGGAAAAAAGCACGGACGAGCCACATGCGGGGAAACTTGCACGTGTGGTTCTGGCCGGGGAAAAACTACAGGTCGTCGAAGAGCCTCAAGTACGGTAGGTAGCTTCACTCATCCGCTTTAGCAGCAGTAGTGGAATCACTTTAGGAAGAAAGAATTGGTTAACTATAATACTATCGTGCACAGTCTTTTTTAGAATATTTTTGGGAAAGCGCACCGCAAAGATTAACCTAGTTTTCAGAAGTTGGAAATTGAAAGGTTGCGAATAGAATGAAATTAATTGAGTGGCATAGGTTGAGGTCTTAACCTGATTCTGCAGATAGAGAGGTTGGAACTGCTACCGAAATGTAGCGCCCAGATTTCCAACACTGGGAAAACCGAGACACGAGCCAAGACCTTTCCTTCAATTAGTCACAATACACAGAAAAACAGGAGAATTTAAAACTTTTTATTCAACACCCAATGTATTACAAGTCTGAATATTATACAACTGCAATACCTTACAATAGAGTTACAATATTACCTTTACATTCCCGAGTATTACAACCTTCAACATCTTACATCAGAGTACAAGGAATGAAAAACAACACTTGGTAACTCTCACTTGAGTACTTTTCAACTAATAGATAATCAACACACATATTACAGCGGAACTAAATATGACATTGACTCCTTGCTTTCCTTGCCTTGAGTCCTCCTGAATCTCGCCCTTGTACTTTGGCGATCCAATACCTATGGAAGTGGGGACGTCAGTATTCACTGACGCTTAAAGGCTGATAACAAAGCAGCGAATCTCCCAAACAACATACAAAACATGGCAATGGTGTTGGTGTAGTTTAGATGTTCGTGAGTGCTATGACTAGACTCTAATGCGATATTTAACTAGAACTAGGATGCTTCCTATTCTAATGTCAGTGAGTCTCCGAAGCAACATGCATCCCATACTACATGCGACCCCATCTCAAGCCGTTTCTCCATATATAGGGATTTGAACACGTGTTATGAATTCTAATTGTACACAACCTGTTCCTGACAGATACAACGTGACTAATGAGGTTGCAGACGTGGTCAAGTCCCACTAATGCAGTCTGCCAGTGGTGTCCATGTTTGCCACTGCTACCCGGCTAACCGGACCTCACTCAAAAACCAGACGAACCCAATGTATTGGGCTTCGTTCCAAAATCCAAAATCATAGGGTCTCGCAAGCGCAGGGTAGCGCGAAGCCTACCCTGTGGCACCCCTGGGGTCTCGCAAGCGCAGGACTGCACAATGCATCCTGTGGCACCTCCAGCCACGGTACTTCAGGAATTAACAGCGCGAGATACGCAACCCATGTTCCCAACTCGTGAGACACCACCGTACGTATTCCTTTGACGGGAAGGTACAACCCAATATCACCACCTAAGGCTTGCCTCAAGGGACAAGTTGGTCGTAAGACGCCCCCTACAACCAACTCCTCTCTTTTCGGCAAGGGTCTAAGTAAAATGATCTTTATAATTCACTACCCTAATGATGTCCCTGACTCGAACAATCCTAGGGATGACAATATTATAAACACAACATGCTAGGCCTTAAATTAGACTTCGCAAGAAAACTCTACTAAGCTGCTCAACCTAGACTTACCAGAATCCCTCAGGATCCAGTTCCTGGCCTATCGATCCAAGACCCTGGCAATGCGAACATACATGCATGCCACTACCCTGAACTTGGATTCCGTCTATACTCCGGTCCTCGATCAACCTACCCCGGTTAAGATTCGACGGTACACAAGGAGTGACTCCTCCACAGTTCCTTAGGGGTAAGAAACATATGTCTTGATGGTCGATAGCCCTTAGGGTGGTAATATCACCCTAGACGGGCACAAGGAACGGTGTACTAGCTAACAAGCTATATACGAGTAACAACCACATACGAGCTAATAAGCTACGTATGAAACAATAACTACCTACGGGCTAGGCGGGCCTCGTAGGAGATAGCAACGTACATACCAACCAAATAAGCTGCGTATGAGACCAACAGCTACGCACGGGCCGATCGAGCCGCGTACGAGACAACAACCTACATACGAGCCAAATAAACTACGTATGAGACTCACAGCTACATACGGGCCAGTCGAGCCACGTACGAGCACAACCATATGTAAACAACCATACAGGTAATCAACCTAGAAGCAACCAAACGTGCTTACTAGCAAACTTGATCTTCTATTATTAGAAGCAACAGAAGAATCTACTAATAGTCTATGATCGGTATTTTACCAATGAAAAACCGAAGGCGACATAACAACCTTTATCAAACTAACTATTACTAGTGATCTTCCCAATTCTTATTACCCCTACGGATGAGGAATGTCCCCATGATAGGGTCTAATTCTAATTTGAACCTCACACACTAGAACTCACGGTTTCCTTTCAAAACGAACTAGAACCAAATAGAACCTACGTTCGTTCAATATTCCACTAGGATGCTACACCATACTCTTCAAGCATGTGTGGGCTCCCTACTAACATTAACTACAACAAGGTAGTTGTCATTACAATTTCAACATGATTCTTTCCTTATTACTTCAACCTATAGCACTTTAAGCATGACATACAATTGCAAGCATCTACCTACGACAATCTAATTATGGTACATAACATAACTACCCACCACAATACTCCTAAGTACGAATATGATTTAAGCATGTGCTTATATCAAGCTTAAGCATGAATAATCACTATGGTCTAAACATGAAGTTTACTATAGTCAAGCATAAGCTACAACTTGAGCGCGAATACTTACTACTTAGAGTATATATCTCTACTACCACCTTAAGCATGGATCTTTATTACTTAACATGATTAATCATCACAACACAAGCATGGATATATAATTAGCATTAACCTACCATATTCCTAAGCATGAATTATAATTCCTACAATATTCTAAGCATGAATTATAACTCCTACAACATTCTAAGCATGGTAGATTAATTCCTACCTTAATCTAAACATGGCATTTGTCAAACATGAGTATCTTCTAACTCGATCTTGAACAATATTAGGCACGAACATACACTACTTACGCATGGATATCATCTAAGCGTGAATGTCTACTAACTAAGCGTGAACATCATTGTGCATGAGCATCTACTAACTTAAACATGAATATTTAGCATGAACATCTACTATGAATAGCATTTAGTATGAACGTATACTTATCTAAGCATGGATATCATCTAAGCATGAATGTCTACTAACTAAGCATGAACATCATTATGCATGAGCATCTACTAACTTAAGCATGAATGTCATTACCTACTAACTTAAGCATGAATATTTATTTAATCTAGCATGGTATACAACTTTCCTACGATCATCTAAGTATAGATAAATTAATCTAGCATGATATACAACTTTCCTACAATCATCTAAGTATAGATAAATTAATCTAGCATGGTATACTACTTTCGTACAATCATCTAAGCATAGATAAATTAATCTAGCATGGTATACACTTTCCTACAATTATCTAAGTATAGATAAATTAATTTAGCATGGTATACAACTTTCCTAAGCATAGATAAATTAATCTAGCATGGTATACAACTTTCCTACAATCATCTAAGTGTAGATAAATTAATCTAGCATGGTATACAACTTTCCTACAATCATCTAAGTGTAGGTAAATTAATCTAGCATGGTATACAACTTTTCTACAATCATCTAAGTGTAGGTAAATTAATCTAGCATGATATACAACTTTCCTACAATCATCTAAGTGTAGATACTTACTTCAATATAAGCATAACCATCCATTTAATATTCATATGCATCTACTATAATTTAATTAAACACAACATCTACTACAACACAACATCTACTACAACATAACATCTACTACTAAAACTCCTACTAAAATCTTTATCTAACCATAAACATCTACTACTAAACTACTTTATTTTAACACATAAGCTTCTACACCGTTTTTATAAAAACATAGACATTTCTACAATTTTGTGTAGACATCTACTACAACTATTTTATTTGGACATACACATCTACTACTACTACTTTGTTTTAACCATAAACATCTACCCAAATATAACATAAACATCTACAACTACTTTATTTTAAACATAAACTACTACTACTTTATTAAACATAAAACATCTACTACTTAAATATCTACTAACTCTTTATTAGCATCTATTTTCTCATTATTACTAGTGATCATAAAAAGAGATCTTTTTAATCATTCTACAATTAGTGATTTGGATTAGTTTCTTTTTCATAATTAGAATTAACATCTACAATGGGTTCTTTCTTACTTAAGAATATAAAGGAAAATAAACAATAATAAAATAAAGTAAGAACCCTCCATTTTGGTTCAACCAACATGTGATTTCTTTTTAGTCCCAAGTTCAATGTATGTCCTACAACCAAAATGGTTGTATGCAAGTCCATATGCTTTATGTATGAGTTCACATTCAAGTCCTACAACCCCAAATGGTTGTATGTACAAGTCCATATGCATGTCATTTTAGTCCAATTAGTAAACACAAAACAACTACTACTACTACAAAGATTCAATCTTTATGTCTATTTAGCATTACCATTTGTTTCCATTTCATTTTATATGGTTATTACCTTTAACATCCACAAACATACCAAATAAGAACCACATACAACATCATCACAACAAACCACCCTAAAAGAACCAAAGAAAACAAAACAAGGAAGACAAGAAGAAGAAGAAGCCAAAAATCAACAACTCAACAAACAAAAGAACAAGTGGAGAACCCCCACCTAATTTTTCTTTGTTGGAAGGACTTGCTTGCTTATACTTCTCCTTCCCCTAAGCTCTTAAACTTCTATGGAACCTACAAGAGAAAAACTCTCAAGTTAGAAAGGGTTCTCTCTTTCTTTTCCTTTCCTTTCTTTTGTCTTTGTTTTTGTAAAAGTGAGACAAGTGGAGAAGGAGGGGGTATTTATAGGAGGAGGGAAAGGGTGGATAGTGCAAAATTGCACTCAACAATATGCACAAAACCCCCTAGCCATTGAGGCCGGCCATGCTTGTAGGAAGGGTAGAGGTGAGGTGGAGGTATGGGCTAGGTGTGAGTTGGAAGCATGGTGAAAAGATAAGGTTTCTAGAAGGGGTTTTTACTTAATCTCCTCATGCATACAAAAACCCTAGATTAAGCCTCCTAATCAAACCCTAACCATCTAATTAGGTTGTCATGACAAGATTAGTGCCTTGTCCAAGAGTACATACTACACATTTTGTATAATGTACTAATTTGGTATAATACAATGTGCGTATATGTGTATGTATGTGTATACCAAAAATCCTTATATAATTCTCCTAAAATAGTTTAATTTGAAAATAATAATAAAATAAGTTTTATTATCAATTCGGAGGATCGCGCTACCAATTTGATGTACTTCGGATGTACACCGACCGATATATGCGCGCAGACAATGTTTGTGGACAAACCGACGAAAATCACCAAAATAATTTGATTTTGGAATTAAAACAAAATAATAATAAAATAGTAATTTATACAAGGTAATATCCGTCCGGGATATTACACGAAAGCTACACGCTTTCTTCTTGTGCAGAGACTAATATAATAGTTGTTGTCTTTAAGTCGTAGTTGAAAGAGGGTTGGCTATCCGGAAGACAGATCATTCATTTTAGTCAGCTTTTGGTATCAACAAGCAACTATTTGAGTAGTTAGTTCCTACGCAGCAAATAATCTTTCGTTTTTTATTATGTATTATTTCATAGTGGTTGTAGTTCCGGGTAATCTATCACCTATGCGGGATTGATTTAGCTCAGAAGTGCCCTCTCTTTCACAGCCGAAGAGTACACTTACTTATTAGCTTTAAGCGTTTTTTACTACAAAACTTTTTTTATGCAACGAACTCTTTCTATTCCACGAGCAGACACCTTTCGAGAGAGTCTTCCTTTCATCAGCTTACTCTTTTGACCTACAAGGAGAGGGGAAATTCCTACGAGATGATTAATGAATGTAGGTCAGGTCTCTCTAATTCGCAGTAGGTGTGTATGCTTCCCTAAGGCAAGAGCATTTTCTTCTTCAGACGTGGGTGCTTATGGGACTTCTGCTTCGAAAACTGCAGGATTTAGTTTGGAATGAGAATTGGATTTTCAAATAGAAATTTGCCGGAAAATGAGTTGGAAAAAGAGCCTTTTTCACTACCCTATTAGTAAGCTACTTGCAGACTGAACTTTGACATGCCGCTTAGCTGTGTCCACGCTTTATTAAAGCTGGATTGCCGAAAGTCTAGTTTAGGTACCTACGGCGGAGCTATGGAGGGTTAGGTGCCAAAAACCAAGCTCTTCGTTCATTAGGCTAAGACCTATAGCAGAGCACTGTGACAAAACAAGGACGAAGCGGGTCTGGTCTTCCTTCTCATTAGACTAACCCAGCGAAGGGGCCTATGACTCAGGACAAAGACTCGGAGACTCTATATCATGCTATAGCGATGTTCTTTCTGCTTTCTTTTTCAAGCTACGAAGCAAAATCGCTTTTGTTAGTTTTCTCTATATGGAAGATGAAAAGAAAGTTCAGCCAGATGGGATTTCTTTTTTTTAGCCTGGACTTGTTCATTTCTTCCCCGGAGCCTAAATATAGTAGGGGACCCTTCCTCAATCAGACTTGTTGAAGGAGGATCATTGCTTCTACTATCTTTCTCCCTCCCCTTCCCTTTTGTCGAGCAAGGTTTCACTCCCTATAGTAGGATTCTCTTCTTCCTTATCTAGCCAAAGCTAATAAGTAAGTGGACTCTCTTTAATACAAAAAATCACTGCCTACTTACTTTACTATAGGGGGTACATTCCTATCCGTACCTTTCTAGTCTATAGTCGGTGAAGAGGGGGGCTCTCTCTCCTGTCATCACTGTCATCGCAGCTAAGATTCTAGGGCCTAGTCATTCATTCAAGCAAGCTCGCCTCTATCTCATTGTAGGCTGTTTCTGATATCCTGTTTTCCTCCATATTGGATAAAGGAAGATTGAGAGAGAGAAAGTCAGCCGCTATCTACTCTATATTGGCCCGATTGTCTTACCACTTCCTCTTCATAGTAGATGGAGTAGCACTTGCCAACGGTTTCTTCCTTCAGGGCTTTCTCCTTTCTACTTGGCTAGATCTCCTTTTCTTTCTAGTGGATGAGCTCTCCCACCTTCCCTCTCCTTTTGGAGAGTTAAGGCTTTTAGCTCTGTCCTAGTAGTAGTAGCAGCTCTCCTCTTGGTTGGCGCCGGGCCCGAGGGTGATGAGACTACTTCCTTGAAGGAAATAGTAGTAAATAGTAGATAGTAGAAGGAAGAGTTTCATTCGTAGCCTCCCTCACTTTGACTCCTTTCTCTGGTACCAATCGAAGAAGGAAGGCTCTAAGGAAGGGATACTTATCTCTTGCTACTAGCTCATGAGCCTATCTCCTTCTATGTCTGTAAGCCCTATAAGGAATGGTGCTCTTTCCTAGTAGCCATCCAAGCATGCTTTCCTCTCGGGAGTGAAAACTAGCTCAACCGTAAGGAGAGGGGCGCTCCTACTATAACGGTTAGGACTTTTCAAGATAGATTCAATGTCTTGGGACCTATTTCTATCAAGCACGGATTAGATAGCACTTTTTTATTGATGAATCCAATTTTTTATATAAACGAATCCGTCTTTCAAAAGTCATCTAGTAGATCGAGAAAGCAAAGCCAGGGATAGCTGGTGCAGGAGGTGAAGGCTATACTAGGTGGAATGACTTGGGCTATGGATCTGAGTTCCTAAACGGCGTAGGGAGCAAGGGCAGGGGAGGAGCATCCCAAAGCGGAGGTGCATTGAATTGTAAATGAAAGGCTGTATACAAGAAGTAAGAGATTCTTTCCCTGCAGCTGGTCTTCCCGAGTGCTTTTTGGCCCCTTGAACTAGATGCCAGCATGGTGCTTTTGCTCCCGCCTTCCTTCAGAATAAGAGATTTTGCCCTAACATCAGGGAGTTGCTTAGGATCGGAGATCCCCAAATCACTAATGTTCAGTTATGAATCAACTTCTACACGGCGTACACAACCAACAGTGCAGCCTCAGTTGGCTTTAAGGTTGCTTGCTTCTAATGTATAGTGATCCACTGGAATCGGCCTTGAGTGACGACTCCCCTATTAATGAAGCTCAGGATTTTCGCCCTGATCATGATTGATCTTTTGAATTCGAGTGTGAAAGCGAACCTAGATCCTGCTTCTCGAAACCTTGATTTGCAATCCAATCGGAAGATGGGTATCTGGAGGATCGGTGGGAGCCCTGCCCCTCTATGTTTCTGAAGTAGTGTCACGAGTACTTTTTTCACTATAGGATGCTACCCGGCAAAGGTATGAGGCTCCCTTTCTTGCATCTGAGTCCGCAATCGAACGGAGATACCAACTTGCGAGAGACCTTCATCAGGATGTGATGACGCTGGGGCATTTCTGATTGACTAGCGAACTCTTCAGCAAGCCGCTCATCAAAGGATGAAGAATCAGTCATGATTTGCTCTCTACCGACGATCGAGCTAGATGACGCTCCCTATGATGAAGACCTAAGCTATTACAATTGAGGAGGATGATCTCAATATTGAATGAAAAGGATGAAGACCCATTCGGTTATACCACCTGCATCAGAGTCTTGGGCCGTCACTGTATGATATAACTGCATCGTGAGTGAGATACCAATTGGATAATAGGCAAGCAAAGGTCCTTTATGTTCCACTAGATAGTAATTGTAGATATACTCCTGCCTGTGACCTAAGGTCATTAGGGGCAGTTACTCCCGCTTATGAATGAGGTTAGCCGTATTCCATACCCAATGACTTCAAGAAAGAAAGAGTTGGCTACTCAACAACCGGCGATGAAGCTACTGAGCCCCTTCGTTATGAGCGGTTATCTACTTTGATAGGTCGGAGCAAGCTATTACAATGGGTTGCCCAATTAACTATGGGAAAGAGGAGAAAGAGAAGTCGTTAGCGTGACCCTTGCCCCGTATTCAATCAATGATGAAAAGAATGCTTTGTGTTTGACACAACACGGCTTGCTTAAGTCACATCGAATCTTTCCTTGAAGAACAAGACTAAATCAGACTCGTTACTAAACTAATGGCAAGAAACCCGAAGAATAGAGTTGGTTCCGCTTCACACGGCTCACAGGAAATGATTCAATACTGGCTGTTGAACAAGGTCCATCTTTCGAGCCTCCGTTTGCAGGGAGCTGCAGCTAAAGTTACTAGACTTGTGCCAGCATGACGTCTTGCCTTCCGATCAAGTGAACAAGATCAAAAGCACTCTGACCTTTATGGGACTGGCCCCTATGTCCTAAGGGTACCCTTACGTCTGTTTGTGGACGACAGGTTGGACACCTAACCTAGGAGAGGCAGAAAGACCATAAGATGAGTCATTTGCTTTTCGGTTACATGCTGTGGTCGAACCCAAGCCCCATATGATAGTAGGCACTCGCGCATTGCATTCACTTTGGTGGGTTATTTTTAAGCAACGAAAGAAAGAACTCCCTAATAATGCAACTCCCATGTTTGCTCTTTCCTCAGGTGATATACTGTTTCTGCTGTTTCCACAGCTGCTGATCCTAGTTACGAAACTCCTAGGAAAGCGGATGTAATTCCCTTACAGTTCCTCACTAAGAATAGAAGTAGTGAGTGGCATTATAGGCACTATGGCATCCACCCACCCATCTTTCTCTTTCTAGTATATGGAGATGCAAACCTTGGAAAGCCTAATATTACCCCCTGCTTGAGAGTGAATTGACTTCTTTTAGAGACGCTGACGGTATTGAACAAAGACCCTTGTTAGGTCCACCCTTGGTGGGTGGCATGGTACAAAAGGAGGCATACCTGGCGTTCTTATAAAAAGAAATGGGTTCGAGGACGTATAGAGATTCATTTCTATGTTGTCGTACCATCTACCGCTCTTATCAATGTGTGAAATATGCTGTGAATGGCATAGAAGATCTCCGTCCTTGTACCACTAATCCTTTCGAACAATGGGAAATTTGACTGAGGCCAAAGTCTGCAAATTAGATGAAAGAGTAGGGGAAGCATTGAAAAGCTGTATCAAACTACTCTTTTTGAAGAAAGGAATGGTGACATAGCGAGAGACTCTCGATTTGCTGCTCTACATTTTGAGAAAGTGGAAGAAGAAAGGAGCGAGACAGACTTATTATGATAGCTTGATAGCTTCGAAGGGCTCATCGCTCCTTTCTACAACAAGGCTTTTCTATCTCAAGCAAGGGGATTGTACGTCGCATATTACAACTATGCGAAAGACAGGCTCTCTGCACAATGGGAGCGTAGGAATTCAAGTCAAGAAGGAATAACTTTTCGATCGGGAGTAGTAGGTTATTAGAGAATGGTATTAAGAAGTCGTTACTCGCTATTCTTAATAGAGAAATGACGTATACGTATATATAATAGATAAACCTTAAATCTAGGAAATATCGTAGAGAGACAATCTAGGCTTTCAGGCTCTTAGCTGCTTATCCAGGATTCTATTTTCCTAGCTTCTTTTTTTCTTCGAGATTGGGTGGGTGTGACGCAACTATTTAATATTGGAAAGCTATCGAAAAGAATGTGCTCTTAGCATTTCGTTGGTAGAACCAACGTCAATATCATACTTGGACTTTTCTAAGCTATATGAAATTCCGTGCTCGCTTTTTCAGCCCCGCTTTTGACTAAGCTACGTGGCCCCTCTCTGAGAGAAATTCCAGTAAAATTAAAACTTTCATGACAAATCTGGTTCGATGGCTGTTCTCCACTAACCACAAGGATATCGGTACTCTATATTTCATCTTCGGTGCCATTGCTGGAGTGATGGGCACATGCTTCTTCGTACTTATTCGTATGGAATTAGCCTGACCTGGCGATCAAATTCTTGGTGGGAATCATCAACTTTATAATGTTTTAATGATGACTCACGCTTCTTTAATGATCTTTTTTATGGTTATGCCGGCGATGATAGGTGGATCTGGTAATTGGTCTATTCCGATTCTGATAGGTGCACCTGACATGGCATTTCCACGATCAAATAATATATCGTTCTGGTTGTTACCACCAAGTCTCTTGCTCCTATTAAGCCCAGCCTTAGTAGAAGTGGGTAGCAGCTCTGAAGTATCAATATTTATCTAGGTGAGACTTCAGAGCAATCTATGCTGTATTTGACATTATGGCTCCAGTTATGACTCCTTTGCAATAACTATCTGATGAGTCCAGTTATGACTCCTTTGCAATAACTATCTGATGGTCAACAATCTATGTTGTATTTGACTTCAAGAACTCTTGACTACATTGATCCCATGTGAAGTCCGCATACCTGCATTTATCTCGTTTAGGTTTATATATTCAAGTGATGCCAACTCCAGTTGTTAGTACTATTGAGTTTATCTGCACATTATCTGAAATTGATCTCTATTTGTATAAAAAAGTCATCGCCTGACTGTCTTTGGGTTGTGATTTGCTTTTGTAGGGCAGAACATTTGTTGAAATATCCATTATCAATGAGTGTGTTGTCAAAAGCATATATTGAGTTATCATACAATGCAAGGGACTTTTGTATTTGGTCATATTGTGTAGCGATTAACCCCTTGCTTGTGCACATTTATTCAATATCTACACAAACAAGTATCAATATAGACTTCCTTTTCAGATACAGTTGGAGAAGCTCTGAAGTATGAATATTTATCTAGGTGATACTTCAGAATAATTTATGCTGTATTTGACATTATGGCTCCAATTATGACTCCAGTTATGTCTCCTTTGCAATAACTATCTGATGGTGAACAATCTATGATGTATTTGACTTAAAGAACTCTTGACTCCATTGATCCCATATGAAGTCCGCATACCTGCATTTATCTCGTTTAGGTTTATATATTCAAGTGATGCCAACTCTAGTTGTTAGTACTATTGAGTTTATCTGCAGAATTTTAACTTTCTGATATTGTCAAGTAATTATTTCAAATGTAATAAATACCACAGAAAACTCCATTCTTTTGCATCAGCAATAAAAATCTCAATTTCCATCTCTGTAATGAAATAAAGTAAACAGAAACGCAGTTCATTAAATTTTCAAAACTGAAGTCCAAAGTTGATAGACATATCATGACTGCAATATACTGCTATTTATTTGCTAAGATTGCATAAATCATATTTGCTAGATTCTTAAGTCAAATTACTATCTGATAGTTTTGATGTAAATTAACATTATGGCTCTAGTTCTGATAGTAATTGACATTGTCAAATTAACATAAATTAACAAATGTGTATTGAGTGCTAATAGTTTCTTTTCTTGTGGTGCAGCTCGCTTCTTCGTAGATGACAAATTTTCAAAGGAGCATGTAACTTTGAAGAAGCGAATTAGATTGCTTCCGACCAAAAACCACCTCCAAAGTAGTGATGATCAGTGTATCACAGTTCTTCTCCATCGAACTTTTGAGGATTCCAGTTAGTACTTAGTAGTGTTGTCTTTTGAAATTTCCAATTATGGATTTAAATGCATGTTTGAAGCATGGGTGTACATTGTTTTAAGAATTAAGACTGGATCTATATTGAAACTTTGAAAGTAATGCAGAGATACTTCCTGATCTGTTGATATTTCTGATGCCAAAAAATGCAGTTATGTATGAAGCATGGGTGTATGAAGCATGGGTTTTACTATTTTGCTACTTTCTGAAAGTAATGCAGAACTGTTTTGTGAAACTTCAGTGCCAGTAAATAGCACTTTCTGAGAACATCTAAATATAGATATGTTATATTAGTACATTATCCCCTTTGTTTTGCTAGAACATCATATAAATTTATGTGATATTGTGTTATGCTTTAAAGACCCGGAACCGAACCGGACCCGTGACTAGAAACAGGACCCGAAAAGGAACGGGTAACATTTTTTTGTGGGGAACCGGACCCGGACCCGGACCCGAATTTCATAGGTCTGAGTCCGGGTCCAGTATTTGGACCTGTCATTGACCGGATCCGGATATTGAGGTACCCGACCCGACCCGATCCGTTACCAGTGCTACTCACGAGGAATTTAATTGCTGGAGTGGATCTAAATGTCCCTAATGTGGGCCAAGTGGGGGCCAGCCCAAACTTGTGCGAGGTATGATAGCGGCCAGCCCACCGGCAGCTCATTGTTTAAAGATCCAAGTAACAAACGGGGCCCACATAGTAACTCCCCCTCCCTCTTGGACTCGACTCGACTCCCACCCTCCATTTGCCGTACTCGCCATGCTCATACCGTCCTTTTCTTCCCTCTCGTCGCTTTCGAAGCCGTTGTCACCTACTCTTCTTCTTCTTCTTCTTCTTCTTCTTCGTTTCGTACTGTTGTTTAACCGGCGATCGCAGGTCACAGTGGAGGCGTGCAAGTTGGAGAAAACCGGCGTGAGCTTATAGATTTGGGGTAGAAACTTGAAAGAGACCGCCTACTCCTGTTCACTTCTTTTCTGGTTGTAACATCGGACAAGAAAAGGGGAAAGTTGAGGCGTGGATTTTAAAGCGACTGCTGCAATCGGATAGGTTTGAATCAGATCTCCCCCTTTTCTTCATCCAATTTGTTTCAAGATTTGGTTTCTAGAATTCGGTTTGAATTGTTTTATTATTAGTCCGTATTTTTATTATTTTTTGCTGTGAAATTTGAATTTTCACTAAATTAAGCTGTTTACTTCATATAGTTGTTAACAAGTTTGTAGCTTTTGATAACCAAATATCTGATTATGTGAGTGTATATATGAGAGTTAAAGACTGTTCTTCATATGATCTTGTGCGTTTATTGGAGAAATATTTCTGCCTAAGGTATTATTTGTATAAAACAGTTATTTGCATGATTTTGGTCATCTCTCATTGACAGTGAGAATATTCCTTGTAAAGCATCTCAAACATCCTCTGTCTTATTAAGTCACATTCAGTGTTCTAAAAGTCGCCGGTGTTCTAAAAGTCGCTAGGAGGTAGTCGGGCGGCCGATGGAAGCCTACCGCCTAAACCTTGTAAGCGGGGGCCTAGGCGGCTAGGCACTAGGCATTTTTTTTAATTTATTTATTTTTATTTTATTTTTGCCTCCAATTTATCTTTTGGTTTTGTTTTGTTGTTCCACTGTGTATTATCTTGTTTTTTATTGCACCCCATTCTTATTCTTGATTTTTCTCCTTACTATTGTAAGATGAGCTTTAGATAGTTGCAAAAGACACAATTGCATTAAGGTATTGGTTTTGTTAACAGATTTGGTAGAGCGATGATTTGTCAGGATAATGATTAGAATTTTTATTGTCTTAATTAGATGTATCGAGAAAATAAACCATTTTACTAGTTCTAGTCTGTCTCTTTTGAAATCTGGATGGACTTATCCTTTCATAATAAAAAATATCGGTAGATTTGATATCTTGGAGGCAAACAATGTCGTACTAGTGGTTTTCAGTGAACTCCAACTGACAATTTGTAATGTTGGGCTGTGTGTTCTTCTATGAAAATAATTTCGGGAAAAAAATCACAGAAGCTATCTCTTCCTAATCTGATGATTGTCTAGCTATATATATATATATATATATATATATATATACTAGATTTGCCTGTGGGCATGTGCCTACGACACGTCTTTGGAACGATACAAAACACGAAAAGCCATGTAAACAGTAAAACAATAATTATGTAGCTCAAGTTTGAATAGTATGACAATAATTAGTTATAAATAAAAGTCTATATTGAAAAATAATTATAAATGGGGGTATAAAATCTAACTTCTTAGAACTTTAAGTGTGGAAAATAATGAAATTTAATTGTTGAAGAGATATTTGCTATTAAAATTTCTGAAATTTTACAAAACCAAAATCTTAAAATCAAAATTTCTAATTTCTAAGTAAATAAATAAAGAATGGGAGAGAGAGATAGAGAGAGAGAGAGAAAGAGAGAAGTATGAAAAAGTAAAGAGAGGAGAGAGATAGTAATAAAGTAATGAGTTTTTTAGGGGGAAAAATTTGGTTTTGGGATTTGAAATTTTGGAGGAAAAATGTGTTTTGTGAGGTTTGATATGGGCCTTTGATTTGGGGGGGGGGGGTGATTGTGAGCCACTTGATAGCTTTCTTTGTAATTTATTATATAGATAGGAAGACTGTTGCCATCATGTTTCATTGATAAGTTGATATCGGAACAATAACGCTAAATCCTTATGATGAAAACAAACAGCTAGACCACACCTACTGCTACAAGCAAAAGACATCACCTAAGTACTATTACTACTGCTACTACTTATATGAACCAAGTTTCTAACTCCTAGACCCGAAAATAAATTTTAAACGGGTCTGGGTCAGGTTGGGTCGGATCGGGTTAAGCTCTATTTTATGATTCTGGTTCGCCTAGGCCGCCCAAATTTGCCTAGACTTGCCTGAACCCGCCTAGACCCGCCCAATAGGCCCATCCGATTTTTTCAAATGCCTAGGGCCTAGACGAGTCGCCTGAGGACCGCCTAACGACTAGGCACTGCCTAGGCGGCCGCATAGACCGATTTTTAGAACAGTGGTCACATTTATCAGGTCCATTGACGACAAATTGTTTTAAGTATTTATTAGAGAATATGCCGTAACATGTTACAAGCGGGATTTGAACCCTTGACATCTTTCCCATTCTTGCCCACTGCTACCAGTGAGTAACAGTAACACTTGCAAAACACTTGCAATACAGTGTGTGTTTACATTTAAGTATATTAACTGCTTTAGTACCATGTAGGTCTCTCCAAAATGTTGGATAACTCGTATGGAAGCTAAAACATAATACAGTTTGAGATTAAAATGTGGGAAGAGAAAAGGGGATTAAATGGAAACATTCACCAACCTGTATTAAAAAATGGTGATTAAACAGAGGCTAGACCTATAGGCCACCCTATGTTTCTTTTCTTTTCGTTTTTTTGTCTTGCAACCTTGATGAACATAGCAATGTTGAAATATCAAAATCTTATCAGCAGTTGACTTGTAAGGAGAAGGCACTTTCATCCTCTCTCTTTCCATCACTGTTTTTTAGTTTTTAGTGAAGGATCGTCCTATTCTCTCCGTCTTTACTTTTTTTTCCCCCTTCCTTATCGAAGAATTAAAATTATGAAATGTTGTCATTTACAGGTTATACCTATATTATCTATTAAGGGTTGCCCATGTAGAGGCCGGAAGGCTGCAAGTTGATCATACAAGTTTGACATGAGTTGCTGTGGCTTTGACTCCTTTTGGACGAAAGACAGGAGTCTTTCGAATCTCCAACAAAATTCTAGCAGTAAGAGATATTTATGTTCTGTTTTATGCACATTCTGTTTACTTACTTCGACTATTTTAATATTTGGATGATGCAGGCAACAATATAAAATAGATGTTGATTTAGGGTAAAATTGAACCGGGCACCTTTTGTATGCAAAGTTTGTTGCTTATGATTATTTTCTTTAAAGTTGATTTTGCTTGCATCTGGTTTTCTTTAGTAGTTTTGTTTATCCATAAGTTCAGTCCCAACCGAGTTTAACTCTTTTTCTATTTTAATTGAAATTGTGGAGCTTCTCTGTAAACGATGTAACCCTGCTTATGTATGTTATCTTCTAATGCAATCTTAGACATTTGAACATCAAGAATTATTTTGGTGGGAAATTACGGTTTCTCATGACATCATCATTCAGGCATATCTTACTTTGATATTTATTTGCCAAATTATTTCCTCTTGGCTTTGATACCTGAAGGACTGATTGAGTTTGATTCACCTAAGCATATTGTGACTGCACTTGGCCAACTTATTTTGGTGCAGTGGCCATACTTGTCACCAGTAAATTATATTGGTTAGTTACACTTATTACTTCCTCTTCTCTAGATAAAAGCCTTTGAATTGAAGGTGTCTGACAATTCGCACTGTTGGAGATTACCTGAACTCGGAAAGATAAGGGGATATCACTAGAAGACATCATGAAGAATATTGTCCTTTAACTCTTGCATTATATATTTTTAAATTTTTTTACCATTATTTAAACTATTCAGTAATGGTTCAAAAGCCTGGTATCAGTAAAGCCTATCATTTATAGGCAACGTATTGGAAGTGTTAGTAAGCAAAATCCCATTCCAGGTGGCTGGTATGTGCCAAAATTTAATAACATGATCATAGGTGGTACATGTTCATTGTATTTCCCAGAATTCATCCCTTACGAGGGATATTTCTTTCCTAATGTTGCATCCATTTAATATGAGAAGCTAAGAGTTGAGGGCAATAAAATCAACCGATTCTTCCCTCCATCTTATTCTTTGATTACCAACATTGTGTTAGAGCGGTTTCATCCTCTTTAACTTTTGAATCGTCTTTAGAAAAGAAAAAAAAAACAGCATAAGGCAACCAACTGAAAGCCATCTGATTGATTTGCAGACACTTCCACGCCCAACATCATTGACTAGGAAAATTTCTTTGTCATTCATGTCAGATTCACCTCCTTATTTCACATTAGATTCCTGATTGTCTTGGCCCAGTTTTTATTTCTGTTAGTGCATCGTGGTAGTTATGGAAATCTATATGCTTTAATTATTGTAGTCTCACACTCGAGAAATTATAATTGTATTAAGAATTGCATTTCATAGGTGTTACCTATTTGAACAGTAAAAAGAACTGTTGCAAATCATATATTGATTGTTCGTCCGCAGTTGATTCAGTTACAAGTGATCCAGTTCATCTCATTGGATCATCACTGACCTCTCTGTGTTGTTTCTGTAGCTTCATAAGAACTTAAGAGAAATTTACACAATCAAAAGGCTTTTTTTAAACCAGACCCATACATCATAATAAAAAAAACTTGAAATTGCACACTTGCTATTTCTTTTCTTTAACCAACTTGGTTAATTTCTGGACTGATGATAGGACTGCCTAAATTTCATAATTTGTGGACCCATTGAAAACCAGTATTAATTATGGTTTTGTTTCTTCTTGCCAGGATATTCCCCAAACAAGAATATTAAGCTGTATACCTACAATGAGCTAAGGTATGCGACTGATAATTTTCACCCGAGAAATAAGATAGGTCGTGGTGGTTTTGGAACTGTCTACAAGGTATTCATTATTGTTTAGAACTCACCCTAATTATGTTAGGAATGACAAATGTGGTGATTTTTTTTCTCAAATTCATGTGAGTTATATCCTTTGGTCTGGTTTACGATTATCATAATCCTCAGCATTCAGCATCACCACCACCAAGAACAACATGTCACATGTCAACAGCTAAACCTTTTCTCATGAAGAAGGGACCAGTGCTACGCCTGCCTTTATTTAATGCCAAAATCCTTGGTTAAATAAACAACAAGATGGGGCTTCAATAATCGTAGATTACAAGTTGGGATCCTCCAAATAATTCTCTTTCACTGGCAAAAATATCTGGAAGGGACAAGATGAACAATTTGCTGCAGGGAATTATATTAACTTCTAGAGTCACATTTTAAAGCAAGAGCCAAACCAAATACATTCCCATTCCTATGATTAATGTATGTAATGTGGTCACTATTCTGTTATTTGTTAACAGATTAGAAATAAAAAGAGTAAAAAAGGGAGGGGAACTAAATTTTCATTCTTTTCTGATGAATATGATTGACTAGTGGACATAGCATGATCCTTAGTACTGACCTAGAACCTGGATTTTTGTTAAAGACATTGCATACAGGATGTAGCATGAATCTCACATTATAAGTTTAGGGAAGAGGAAAAGGTTCCGTGGAAGAAAACATGGGGATTGAGTGGGTACTTGCATTTATATCTTTTGAATTCTTTGTGAAGAGAAACTAAAAGACTCATCTGGTGGCAATATCCTAACAAAGTACATTTATAAGTTCTTACCATCCTTGTGTAATATTAAATTAATTCCTTGTAACTGAGTTGTTTAACTTAAGAGGGTCTTACTCCAGCTTATAGCTGAACATAGTGATTGACAATTGTTGCATGAAGTGTTTCATTGTTTGCATATATGACAAGCTTTATATTTCCAGTTCATCACTTCGATCTATGTAGATGTTGGCCATTTCTTGGAAGTTTTACTTTCTTCAATGTTGAAGTAGTTGTGTTAATGAGAAACTAAGGTTTGTCTAATTTCAACTAAACTTTAGAGTAATCAGCGAGGCTTTAGTATCCTACTTATGTTACTGTTGTTTGGATCTACTTAACAACATTACCCTGATGAGGAGTTAATTACTCCCTCAAAAACTGTTGCATAACTAACACTTCCTGATTGTTCCTCTCCTTATCGTTCCTCAACAAATTGCATCAGTAGTCTTGTATCAACATCTTGAAAGGTACCAAATGGTTCTACTGAGATAAGAATTACAATGATGTTTTGGTATGTCCACTCTAGAAAAGGAGAATAAGAAAACTTTAAGAGAGAAAGGAGGAAACGGAGGTTAGAGAAGAAGAAGAAGAAAAAAGTTTGGGGAGCAAGTAAAGTATTTCATTCCTCCATCCTGATCTATTACAGCCTCATATATTTATCTAGAATGAAAGAGATGCCTTAACATTGTTAACTAATCAGCCATGTACGTGTCTCAAACACAACACTTGACTCATAACAGTAGGAATCCCATATTATGCGCTGAGTATGTAATCCTTAAGCTTCACTGTGACTGCACGGGCTCTAGATGATCGGCTAAGCTTAGCTATTGGCATTGGTCCTGTATCATTCCTATCCCTTTGGAGAATGACCTTGTCATCAAGGTCGAAGGCAGAAAATTGACGACGAATCAACGCTGCGTCTCCCCATGTGGAATCTTTTGGGGAGCCAAGTTTCCACTGGATGAGAACTTCAGTAATTGCACTTGCTCCACGTGTGGCATGGAGAATGCCAAGGAGACGTTCAGGTTCTACTACAGGGTGGATGGTGTCAGTGAGATCTGGTAAGGTGGAGGAGTGGACATCTTTACGAAATGCAGCAGCATAAAAGGGAGACATGGAAGAAGTTGTGAATTCTCGCTTTAGATGGCAGCTCAGCTTTATAAGCAACAAAGCCAGTTCTGTTCTGAATTTTGTAGGGCTCGTAGAATTTATAGCCCAACTTGTGAGAGTTCCGTTGGGCCAAACTTCCTTGTTTATATTGTTGTAATTTAATGTAAACCCAATCTCCCTCACTAAACTGAATATTGATCCTCTTCTTATCAGTAATTAGTTTCATGCGTGTTTGGGTCTTAGTCAGATTGGCACGCAAACGTTGCAAGAGAACGTGGCGATTGTGGAGTGCTCATTAATAGCCACGACAAGGGAGGGGGCGGAGATATAGTCGCTGAGAATGGGAGGGTTGGCCATAAAGAGCTTCAAATGGTGTCATACATGCGGCCGAATGAAATGGGGGTTATCCATGAAAGCCAAATAGTCCACTGTCGAGGGTTATCCATGACCATAGCTCGGAGGTATTGTTCAACACATCTATTAAAAACCTTTGTTTTCCCATCGCTATGCAGGTGGTAAGCTGTTGACATAGATAATTTTGTGCCTTGTTCGCAAAACAGTTCAGACAAGAAACTACTCCTAAACAGGGGATCTCGGTCGCTTACAATTGTGCGGGGTAGGCCATGAAGCTTCTGTATATTAGCGATGGACATACCAGCAACAATACTTGCAGTGTAGTGGTGTGGAAGAGCACAAAAGTGAGCATACTTTGTGAAACAGTAGACCACACTGAGAATTGTTGTTTTGTTTGTGAAACGATAGGCCATGAAGCTTCTGTATATTAGCGATGGAGATATCAGCAACAATATTTGCATTGTAGTGGTGTGGAAGAGCACAAAAGTGGGCATACTTTGTGAAATGGTCGACCACACTGAAAATTGTTGTTTTGTTATGAGAAGTTAAACCGGTGATGAAGTTGAGTGATATATCCTTCCAAACACGGGTAGGAATAGGGATCGGTTGTAGTAGACCTGCTGGAGATTGGTTGGATGGCTTTGTTTGCTGGCAAGTCGCACATTTACTTATCCAATCGGCAATGTTGGTGCCATCTTCGGCTAGTAGAAGTTCGATCGAATTCGAGCGAGGGTAGCATGCACACTAGAGTGGCCCCCAATGGAGCTTGCATGAAGCTCAATGAAGATGTCATGCTTGTGATATGAATCCGATGGAACCAAAATTTGCCTCTTATACTCTAAGGGCATAGTGGGGTTGAGAAGAGGGATGTGCTCTTAGTTGTTCTGCCAGAGCAATTAAGGTTGGGTCGATTGCAGTTTGGTTATGGACTTGGTGAACTAAGGAGAAGTCAGGGGAGGTAATGGCAGAGAGTTCGCCGTGAAGTCGTCGCGAGAGAGCATTCGCGAATTTATTGTCGACGTCGGGTTTGTAAACTATCTTGTAGTTGAAGCTGCACAATTTATGGACCCATCGTTCAGTAAAGTGGCGTAAACTTTGTTGGTCCTTTCGAATAACAAACTCATTCCCCAGTAGGTATCAGTGACATCGCTTAACTGATTCGGTTAGGGCATATAACTCACAAACATAAGTTGAGGTTGATTGCATATTGGGTGACAGTTTCTTGCTGAAGAAGGTTAGCGGGTGGTTTTCTTGAGAGAGGACTACACCAATAACCATTCCCGAAGCATCTGTCTCGATAACAAATGGGAGCGAAAAATCGGGAAGGCGGAGAACTGGTGTGGAGGTAAGGGTAACTTTAAGTTGTTCAAATGAAGTTTGTGCCGATGCTGACCATAAAAACAGTCATGCTTTAGGTCCTGCCATTGTGGCATATCCATGCACAAATTTACGATAAGATCCCATCAGGTCCATAAATCTGTATAGGCTTGTAATTTTTTTGGGGACAAGCCACTCAACAACAACCTCAATTTTTGATGGGTCAACATCGATGCCAACCGCTGGGACAATATGGCCTAAATATGAGATTGAGCGGATGCCGAATTGGCACTTTTCTTTCTTGGTTGAGTAGGAGTTGTTGGAGAGGATTTGTAAGGTGGTGGCGAGGTGTTGTAGGTGATCTTCCCAAGTGTGAGGGTAGACCATAATATTGTTGAAGAAGACGATGAATCGGCGGAGGTAAGGACGGAAAATGTCATTCGTGATAGCTTGGAAGGCAGTCTGGGT
The DNA here is from genome assembly GCA_017893485.1 of Hemerocallis citrina. Lineage (NCBI taxonomy): Eukaryota > Viridiplantae > Streptophyta > Magnoliopsida > Asparagales > Asphodelaceae > Hemerocallis > Hemerocallis citrina. The sequence continues at coordinate 71,259 of JACEHZ010000423.1, forward strand.
GTTAGTTAAGCCGAACGACATAACTATGTACTCATAATGCCCGGAGTGGGTACGAAACATTGTTTTAAAGATGTCGTCTGGGTGAACTCGAATTTGGCAATAGCCCGCACGCAAGTCGAGTTTGGAAAAGAATTTGGCACCATGGAGTTCGTCCAATAATTCGTCAACTATTGGAATGGGGTATTATCTTTGACGGTAATGGCTTTGAGGGCACGATAATTCTTGCAAATGCTCCAACTCCCGTCCTTGACTGAGAGGACAGGTGACGAGAACGAGTTAGTACTAGGTCGAACTAACTGCTTTTTAAGCATCGATTCAACCAATTTTTTTATCTCACTTCTTTGAGTATGAGGGCAACGTTAAGGGCATTTATTTTGAGGTTTGGAGTTGGGTAATAGGTAAATTTGGTGGTCGATATTTTGGGGTGGTGGGAGAGTAGGAGGTTGGAAAACATGATCGAACTCTTGGAGCGGACGTGAGATATCATGGTATTGTGCGTGGTGGATGAATCTTTGTGGATTTCAACTCCACTATAGAAGCAACTGATAGGAGTCATGTCGAAGGTTATGTGGTTGGATTTGGGAAATAGGAAGTGGGCCAGAGAGGAGTATAGTCTATCCTTCATGAGTGAAATCCATGGTAAGATCTTGGTAATTGAAGATTACATGCCCTAGCAGGGAGAGCCATTGTACTACCAAAACAACATCATGCCCATGTAATGGCAGTACAAGCAAGTCTACAATGATTCCAAATACAAAGCTTCGTATTGCTGCATAACCCAGCTCATTGTAGTGCCTCGCCATTCCCCGTTGTAACTTCAAAATGGGGTGATGGTTGAACAAAAGATTTAAGAATTTTGTCGCTCGCTCTTGAATGAAGTTGTGGGTGCTACCAGAATCAATGAGAACTATAACTGATTGTTGTCCAATCTGTTCGGAGATTCGAAGTGTGCAAGGATAGGATGGCCAACCAAACCGTGGAGAGAGATATCAGGAGGTTCTAAAGGTGAATCAGGTGAAGCTGTAGGTTCAAGAGCTGGGCGGGGAGGTGATACTAGTTATCAGGTGAGAGAGACGCCTTCGAGTATCTGAAGAATTGTGGAATCAACATCGATGTCATCTGCCACTAGAAGAAGAAATTTCTTCGGTAGACAGCAGTGTCTTGGGACGAATCGCTCATCGCAGTTGTAACAGAGGCCTCATTCTTGGCGAGATGCCATTTAAGCAACTGAGAGTTTGCGGATTGGTAGGCGAGGATTTGGGAGAATTTCGAATGCTAGATTATGAGGTGGGGGAGCTGGAAGACGAGGAAGGTCAGGTATCGGTGGTAGTTGCAGTGGAAGGGGTGGGAGTATACGAGGAAGACGAGGGCAGATCTAAGGGCGATGAGTGTCTTCACGCAGTTTGGCCAACACAGTAGCTCTGGTCAAGGAAGTGGGTTCTCGAGCAATAACTTCCTAACGAATCTCGGGTCTGAGACCCCAATTGAAGAAGCTCATCAAAAACGATGCTGGCAACCCGGTGATGCGATTCACGAGACCTTCTAAAGCTGTTTGATACTCTTCAACAAATCCTGTTTGTTGTAGTTTAGAGAGCTGACAAATGCTGAGGGCCCAAATCTAGCTTCAAGGGCAAGTCAAAACTCATCCCACGAATGGAGGAGTTGATTGTTATGGAGGTATTGGTACCACCCATGTGCGGGGCCATCCATATGGAAGCTGGCAATCGTCACTGGCGTTGGTCATGAGGGATGTGGTGGTAGTCGAAAAAATGGTTTGCTTTGAAGATCCAACCAGTTGGACCTTGGCAATTAAAACGAGGAAAATCAAGCTTGAGGGGGCGGAGCTGGATGTTGTCGATGGTGCGTTTAGAAGGGGTTGGTTGATATGTGGGAATATTTGGATTTGAGTTAGTTTGTAAGGAGTATCTGGGAGGAGAAAGTCTCTTTAAAGGAGTTGAGATCATGAGAATGGGTGGATGAGGTTTCTTTGATATTCAAAATCGCTTCATCTAACGATTTCAAGGTGGGTTTTGGGTTCTCGGTCACGAGGATGTGAGCAGAAGAACAAAATGAAAGGACCAAATTGGTACGCCCATTCTTGAAAAGGAGATTAAGAAAACTTTAAGAGAGAAGGAGGAAACAATGGTTTGAGAAGAAGAAGAAGAAGAATAAGAAGAAGAAGAAGAAGAAGAAGAAGAAGAAGAAAGTTTGGGGAGCAAGTTATGTATTTCATTCCTCCATCCTGATCTATTATAGCCTCATATTTATATAGAACTAGTAGTTTACACGTGCAATGCACGTTTTAATATATATAGTTTTTTAAAAGAAAAATTTAGACGTAGTCTTGATTTGAACCTAGGACCTCCTTTCTAATAGTTATGCACGTGTGTTACACGGGTTGGTAGATTGACAAAACATTTACAAATGACACTAAGGCCTTCTCCCATTATAATATTAGAGATGAAAGAGATGCCCTAACATTGTTAACTAATTAGTCATACACGTGTCTCAATCACAACAGGACTCATATCGGTTGGAATCCCATTCTATGCGTTGAGTATGTCCTTAAGCTTCTGCGTGACTGCACGTGCTCTTGATGATCGCCTAGGCTCAGCTTTTGTCATTGGGCCTGTATCATGTTTGGACTTATAAGCATGCCTAAGAAATATTGTTCACAACATTTCAATCAAAGCAAATGACGTGATCAAGGAATTTCAACTATTACTGAAGTACATTAAGTTTACTTTTCATTGTTCACTGAGGGGATTTCCTTGGTTGTCCAGTCTCCGAATATTTATTGTTTGTCCAGTAAGTATATATTTCGAGGATTTTTTTTTTAAGAAAGTGTAAGTGAATATTGTTATATAGGATATGCACCAGAAGGTTGTATAACATATAATAATCCCAATAAACTCAAAATCAATTTTAGAGCATTATTTCCTGTAGAAATTGTGGTGAAAATTACGAACTCCACATTTAAGTGAGTCCAGGTGGGAGTAGCTACTAGATGGGAGATCTCCTGGAATGCCCTCATCCAGGACATAATTGTTATTTAGTGGTGTCCTTGCAAATTCTACTGATGATTCTTGCATTTTTCATTTTGTTAAAATTTAATTATTCATTTTGTAGTTTGTAAGAAGAGTCTATGCAGAGTTTTATTACCAAACTTCCATTTTTTCATTGAACTTTAAGCGGCATATGCATTAAGTTACTGATGAGGACATCGGTTCAAGACGATTTGGACGTTTTTATCAGCGCAGGCATCGGCTAGGATAGTTGCTTTATTAGCTTAAGATTTTATTTCAGTACCATATTTGTTTTTGGCAAATATAGCCATATGTAATCTTTCTTTTATGCATTAGAATATTTCTGAGATTTTAGAATATTTTGATATTTGTATCGAGATTTATTTTTAGCCTATATATAGACCTTGAGATTAATGAGAAGTAATGCTATTCGTGATTAAAAAAATTATTGTGTTGAGTTTTGCTCTTCATCCCTCTTTTGTGTGATACAATTGAAATCCAATTATTAGGGTTTGTGATAAATCCTAATAAAGTTTTGGGTCTGTGATCAACTCTAAAACTCTACCCCAAAATCCCTAAATCAATTAAAATCCCCAAACCCTAAACACCCCAAACACTCAGCCGTTCTCCTCCTTCCCTGTCTTTCTCTCTCCCCGACCCCAGAACCCATCGATCTGCTCCTCCCTCGGCCGTCGAACTCCCGCCATAATCCATCTCTCGTCCGTTTCCTCCCTTCTGTTGTCGACCTAACCGTCGGTGCCCCCGTCAATCCCGACCACCGCAAGCCGCCATCAGCATCACCGCTGTCCCCCCCACCCCCAGTCGACGCCCTCGACAACACACCCTGTTGCCGAGTTCCCCAGTCGACGCTCGCCGTCCAGCGCGTCCTTCGTCGAAGCCACTCTGAAGCTTCCACCCCCTGTCGCCAGCTCTACCACGAACCCCAGCGCCCCCCATCACAGCCGCCATCTTCCCCTTTGTGGCCTCGCCGCTGTTGCCACCCGGGCAGCAAGTACAGCTATCTTCGAACCCCGGTATACTCTTTCCCTCTTTTCAAATATTTGTGTTATACTGTCTTATCATCTCTATTATATTATTTGATTTATCTGTCGTCCACAAATATTGAGAGTGTGTTTCACTTGCCTCGTAGTGTACAAATCTTTATTGAATATCTTATATACTAAGAATGATTAAGTACTATTGTTGATTGATAGGGTTGAACTTTTAACTGGGCTTGCTAAACTATTTCACATCTTGAAAATCCATCAAACCAATTAATAGTTATAATTTCTAACTTAATATGCATTACGTGTTGGTAAAATTAACCCTTTAAATTTCTTGGAAAATTCTCTATTTAGGATTAGTTTTACATCAGTTACATTTATATCTCTATTTTTGAGTATGCTCTCATTTTGTATATTCCAGGGAACTCTTAAAAATGGAACAGTAGTTGCAGTGAAGAAGCTCTCTGCACAATCAAAACAGGGTGTAAATGAGTTTCTAACTGAGATTGATATTATCTCAAATGTTCACCACTCAAACCTTGTTGAACTGATTGGTTGCTCTCTTCATGAAAGTAATCGGATACTGGTGTATGAATATGTGGAGAATAGCAGCCTTGATCGTGTATTGCTAGGTGCATTTTGGACAGATACAACAATTGTAGTATGATTTTTTTATTGATTATAGATAATACCGATTACTTATTGCCATTTAAATTGTTTACTTGTAGGCCACAACAGTGAAAGGGCACAGCTAAATTGGGGTATAAGAGCTTCCATTTGTATGGGCACTGCCAAGGGTCTTGCATATCTTCATGAAGAACTTGAGCCACAGATTGTACATAGAGATATTAAAGCAAGTAATATTCTCCTTGACTCAAATTTCATGCCAAAAATTGGAGATTTTGGGTTGGCCAAGCTATTTCCTGATGACATCACTCATATCAGCACACGCGTCGCTGGTACAGTGTAAGCTTTTTTTTTATAAATATGAAAGGTGTAGTATCTCACATCAATTTTTCTTTTTTATTTTCTGATGGAATAGTATCTATGATCCAAACTGGTCCTTTCATGTTTTATTGATTATTCAAAACCATGATGAGTATTTTTGGAAGGTGAGGAAGAGGGAGGGTTTGACTACATAATCTAAACAGAGAGATAACAGCCCTGAAAAATTCGTCAAACAGATTAAATGATCAAGATGACGGATAAGCACTAACAACCAGATAATTATCTCTTAATGTGGTATTTTTTAAATATTTCATATGTGCTTATCTGCAAGGATATAATATTCCACTAGAGATCTTGAATACTTACATCTTAAGAGATTAGGCATGAAAAGAATGCCAAGAAGATACTAATTCATGATTTGGCCTAGTCATGTCGTTGCTAATGATGGAATCGGGCACACTATGATGGTAAAGTATGTTGTGTCAATTAGATAACATCTATTTCAGGAGAGATTACTGCCTTTATCTGTCAAACCATAAGCAAATGACTATAAAGAGGAATGAAGAGAAAACAAAGTTGCAAACATGATCAGAAAAATTGATATGAGGATCGAGTATTGGTCTGTCATTTATTTGTTAATATCATACATTTTGGAAGTATTGGTATTATAGGTAAGAAAAATAGTGATTGACACCTGCCATACGAATGGTGGGCCTCGATATTACCTGCAGCTAACGGCTAACCACAGTCAATTTGTACAAAGTTCATTTGCTTCGGTGACATGTAGTGAGTATTTTAATGCATTGTGAAGGCGGAGAAAGTCAAGTTTGCAGGGATAGTAAGTTATGACGTTGTGTGATTATGATAGGCTTAGATTAAAGTGGAGAAAGGAAAACTCTCATTAAGAGAAGGTGTGAGCGTTGGTCCATGATTGGTTCACAGGATAGGGTAACATAAAGAACATCCAAAGAAATCATGGTCATATAAATCACCTTGAAGCCTCTCCAATATGTTCTGAGGCATGTCCTATTTCCAAATGAAAGGAGGGTTAATATTCTAAATCCTAAGAAAAGGGAAAAGACAGAAAGCCAAGCTTTTGCAAACTTACTTACTCCATGTTCACTTAAGCCTCTTAAAACTTTAGGGGAGTTGATACCTTTGTAGGTGGTTCCAATGACTACAATATAATGACTTCTAATGAAAGTAGAATTATGATTATGAAGGGCTATGAATAGCCTGACCATTGACAAGTTCCTCGTAGCAATTTTCGGAGATGAAAACTCCCTATTAGGAAGGAACAGAGAAAATAATGAGTTAAAATAGCTATGTTGCCATAACTTTCGACTATCCAGTAAAGGTCTATGCAAGTATCACCAATGGAGATGCTCTTCGTCATTAGAGATGTGGGATTTATCAATTGGAAAATGTTCTTTTTAATGTGTGATATCTTGAGTTGGTTGGTCCTTTACACTCTTGTACTCTAGGGTTGGCAACTGGTTTGGACGGGCCAGTTCGGGTCGCAACCCGCCTGGCCCGACCCTATAGCGGTCGGTCCCAGGCCGGACTGCCATTGGGATCGGTTTAGGCCGGGCCGGGCCGGCCACAAATGGAGAGAATGTCCAGTCGGGGCTGACCCCCCCCCCCCCCCCCCCCCAACCTGCACACCCCGGTCCCGAGCTAAGCCGGGCCGGACCAGGTCAATTTTATTAAATACTTTATTTTTTCTCTCCCTTTCTTACAACATATAAAATAGAATCAATAATAATAATAATAATAATAATAATAATCTATATAATAAAACACAAAGAAAGCTATCAAGTGGCTTTCATTCAATAGGGTTGAAATCAATGGTCCAGATCTAACCTCACAAAATATATTTTCCCATCCAAAAGTCCAAATCCTAAAAACAACTCCTTTATTTATTTATTTATCTCTCTCTCTCTCTCATTCTCTCTCTACTAGTATTTAACACGTGCGATGCACGTTTTAATCTATATAATAAAACACAAAGAAAGCTATCAAGTGGTTCTCCTTCAACCCTCCCAAAATCAATGGCCCAGATCTAATATCACAAAATACATTTTCCCCCCAAAAGTTTTTCCCAAAAACTCAAATTCAAATCTCCCCCCCCAAAACAACTCATTTATTAATTTAATTCTCTCTCTCTCTCTCTCTCTCTCTCTCTCTCTATATATATATATATATATATATATATATATATATATATATATATAGGGTAAAAGGGATATGAACAACTTGCTCATTTAGTAAATGAGCAAGTGATGAGGTGGCAAGCATGTGATTGGGAAATCCTAAAAGTAGTTAGATGCTCAATGTATCACATGCATGCCACCTCATCACTTGCTCATTTACTAAATGAGCAAGTTGCTCATATCCCTTTTACCCATATATATATATATATATATATATATATATATATATATATATATATATATATATATGGAAACATGGACTTTTGCACCCCAATTTATAATTATTTTTCACCATATACGAATGGAAACATGGACTTTTATTTACAACTAATTATTGTCATACTATTCAAACTTCAGCTACATAATTGTTGATTTACTGTTTACAAGACTTTTTATATGCTGTATCGTTTTGAAGACGTGTCGTAGGCACGTGGCCATGGGCAAATCTAGTCTATATAACAAAACACAAAGAAAGCTATCAAGTGGCTCTCATTCAATAGGGTTGAAATCAATGGTCCAGATCTAACCTTACAAAATATATTTTCCCGCCCAAAAGTCCAAATCCCTAAAACAACTCCTTTATTTATTTATTTATTTATCTCTCTCTCTCATTCTCTCTCTATTAGTATTTAACACGTGCGATGCACGTTTTAATAAATATATAGTCACGTGTTAATAAATATATATTTTTTAAAGTGATATAAAGAGTATATAATGGGAGAGTTTGAGTTGTATGTGTAATGCACGTAAGTTGGTAGATTTAAATAAAACGTATAATGAGAGAGTTTAAGTTGCACGTGCAATGCACGTAAGGTGATAGATTTACAAATGACACTAAGGTCTTCTCCCATTATAATATTAGAGATTTACTCAGAAATTTATATTTTCAGATTTCAGGTTTGTAAATTTTCAGATTTTTATGCATTTTTTTATTTCTCATGTTACATTGAAAATAGCAAATATCTCATTAACAGTTAAATTTCATTATTTTTCATACTCAAAGTTCTAAGAAGTTGGATTTTACACCCCCATTTATAATTATTTTTCAACATATACTAATGGAAACATGGACTTTTATTTACAACTAATTATTGTTTTACTATTCAAACTTGACCTACATAATTGTTGTTTTACTGTTTACAAGACTTTCATAAGATGTATCGTTCCGAAGACGTGCCGTAGGCACGTGCCCACGGGCAAATCTAATATATATATATATATATATATATATATATATATATATATATATATATATATGTTTTTCTTTATTAATTACTGTAAAATATTTCAAAGTTCACAACAAATAACTGTAAACAACAAGATTAATTACTCAGTACCCACTAAACGGGATTGAAATGGGTTTGGATCGGGATTTTTAAATCAAGATCTGGGACTTTTAGTCTCAGATCGGTGAGATGAGATAAGTGAGGTGGAGTGTGCGTTAAATAACTGGGGTGAGCAAATTGAGTAGTGAGTAGTGAGTAATTAATCTTTTTTCTTCTCACACTTATTTGTTGTTAACTTCGAAATATTTTACCGTAATTAATAAAGAAAAACATATATGTATCTGCTGCACATCATTTGGTCGGCATAAAATTTGGAATGGGTACACTTGATGATATAAATCACTTGAAAAATAAACGTATTCGTTCTATATCAGATATGTTACGGATTGGATATATATATAACTACCAGATCAGACCGATGCTGGCTGGTCTGGTTCGAGAACCGGTGGGCCCGGGTTGGGTTGCTTAGCAAAAAAAAAGCCTGGACTGGCCCGTTGTCCGGTTAGGTTCGAAGCCCCCCCCCCCCCCCGGGCCAGTCCAGGTGGGCTTTGGGCCCGACCGGCCCGGTTGCCATCTCTATTGTACTCTATGATTGTGAAATTCTTACATTACAAAATTTGTATAGACTTTGTTAAGTCAAAGATGTGAACTGAAATTAATTTTTTTCTTCCATATTATTTCAATAATCTTTCATGCTTCATTCCTATGATGTTGGTACTTATACTTCTGCACTTCTCAAAACCGTTATCCATATTATTTTGGTATTTATAGTGGTGTTAAATCCTTGTTGTATTTTCTCAACTTATTTTATACATTATTAGAGTGGTAGCCTGCTCTTCCGAAGGGAAACAGTAAGAACAAAGCACTTTTTATTATCATATGGATATGACTCAAAAAGAGTCCCAACCTATATATATATATATATATATATATATATATATATGATCAATTCTCAGTTGGAAACGCTACTGTAGCGTGCAAATCACCTAAGTCGTTGTTTCAGGGTATATTAAATATGAAGCCATTGTTTTAAACACCGACTTCATTATAACCTAGGCCGTTGTTTGAAACAACAGCTTAGGCATGCGTTTGCACACTAGAGTAGCGTTTGCAACAGAGAATTGCTATATATATATATATATATATATATATATATATAACACCAATATACACAACAATAGAGTCAAGATTTAGTCGGTTGATGTAACACAACAAATAGCGCATCACCGACCAAAGACAACATAATAGGAAATTTAACTCGAGTGCACCGATAGGCCAAAGCATGAAGAATCCAGTAATAAGAAACAACATTATGATTATCAGGGCAAGCTGAAAAGAAGTCTGAAACTGATGCCGATAGAACTGCAAAGTTCAAAACAAGCATCAGCCCGCCGATGCCTCAACTCTGTAATGCCTCCATCCATAAAGAAATGACTAGTACGCCACTAGCAATCAACAAGAAGAGTTTGCCCTACAGTCAAGAACTGAAACAACAGCAAACCAAAATATATGAATTAAAATAAAAGCTGGAAACAAATAACCTTAGAAGAGGCAAACCTGATCTAGAACAACCATCTCGAAAGCAATAAAACATCACAACACAGAAATAGGAAAGAAGGGTTAAGAACAGGTACAAAACACAAGTATCACGCACAGTGCAAAAAAGTTACACAGAACACAAAAGAAGAGAATAAACAAAAGCAACAAGCATAGATAAGAGTACTGAAATAGACAAAAATAGAATCACATTCGGAGCCAACGAGTCAGAGAACCCCTGGAAGAGCGATTTAGTCACACTGAGCAAAATGAAGAAATCTAAAACAGAAGCTTGTCAAAAAATGCCATGAGAGAACTCCGAACTCCGAACTCCGAAGTCATCTGCACGGGATTCTACAAATTAGTACACAATAAAATAAAATAAGAAAGAACACTATAAGCCTTGTTGGATAAGAGAAGAAACAACATCATGAAGTCAATGTTAGCTATCTTATTAGGGGGGAGGATGTTAGCCCATAAATTAGTAAGGAACAGAAGGTCTTCAATTAAACGATCAATGGAAATGGAGACTTTGGTGAAGATTCTAGCATTCCTTTCTTTCCAAATGATCCAGATTAAAGCGATCATTGAAAGATCCCACGAAGCACGATAGGAATGTTTTAACACAAATAGATCTCCAACTACTCCACCAAGAGGTAACTGAAACTGACTTACTGATAACGTGCCAAACTTTTTTACAAATGAACCAAAGTTGTTGGATAAAAGGGCAACAGATAAATAAGTGCCTAGAATTCTCAGAATGATTGTTGCATAAAACACATTTCTAGCCAATGGCAAGATTCTTTTTGTTGAGAATTTCCACAGTAATGAGTTTATTGTGGATGGCTAACCAAGGGAGGATCCTAGCTTTCAAAGGAGCTATATTCTGCCAGACATGTTTGTAGAAAGGACAAATGACGCCTCCCGAATTGAGGAAGGTATAAAAGGATTTGACAGTATAAGAGCCGGTATTAGACCATTGCCAATGCATATCATCTCTAGCATGCCATTGATAAGAGTTTAAAAAAACGAGTAAGCGGATGTATTGAGAATTAAGAGGAAGGGAAAGGGAAAGTTCTCTACGAAGGGAATATTCCATTCCCTCATATTATTGTGGATAGAAAGAATTGAAGCTACAGTCGTGTCAGGGTTGACTGCGAGCTCAAATAAATCAAGGAATAAAGAAGTGAATTTGTTATTACCGATCCAGAAATCGGTTCAAAATCTAACAGTCGAATCGTCCGCACAAATTTTTTAAGACCACTTTTGAAGGGTTCGACTACTTTCCAGACACATTTCCAAAAGGGAGAGGCTTGAATAGCCAATTTGGTGTGAAGATCCCAGGCTTTGCGCTTTTTGTGGTATTTGTTCTTCACAAATCTGATCGAAGACAACTCATCTTGTATGATAACCTTCCATAACCTTTTACCGAGGAGGGCTAAATTTTGATGTCTGAGATCAAGGATACCCAGACCACCTTCGTTTTTGGATTTGCAAAACTTCTTCCAATTACAAAGGTGTTTGCAAACAGACAAAACAAAAGAGCCTGACCAAAAGAAATTCCGTCTGATCTTTTTCAATTCTTTTGATCACCCAAGACGGGACATAGAAAAAAGACATAAAGAAGGATGGAGGAGAGGATAGAGTTGATAGAACTAATTTGCCTCCACGAGACATGTCTACCGGACCAAGCATTAAGTATGGATTCTACTTTTTCAATCATGGGGAGCCAATACTCTTTATGTAGCTTTCCCCAACGAAGATGAATACCAAGGTAGTTGATGGGGGAAAAAGGCAGAGGAACAGTTGAAAAAATTGGCATTCTCAATTCTCAAGTTGTGTACTATTCGTATCACCAAAACCAAAGTTTTCTGAAAATTAATAGACATACCTGACGCTTTCTTAAAAGATAGAGGAGTTTGAGATTACGAAGGGTAGGACCATCAGGTTTGGCAAAGAGAATGGTATCATCGACATATTGGAGATTGAGCACTCCTTTAAACCCTTGAAAACCACCTAGACCAGCGATGATATTAACATTCCATGCCTTTAAAAAAATTTGGAGAATATGAAATAGGGTCACTTTGCCTAAGGCCATGCTTACACTTAAATTTCTTTCCTTCCACGCCATTAATAATAACTGATGAATTGCCTGCAAAAAGGCTAGACTTGATTCAGGAGATCCATTTAAGTCTGAAGCCGCTATGGATGGGAATATCAAAGAAGAAATCCCAATCCACTTTGTCATAAACTTTTTCGAAGTGTAATTTGAAGTGGATACATGCAGACTTAGATTTGTGACACCCCAAGATGATCTCATGAGCACAAGCGACACTATTGAGGATAAAACGGTTTTTCCCAAACCAGATTGAGCTTGGTCAATTAAAGGAGATATAACCACGTTCAATCTGTTGGCCAAAACTTTCATCACCATTTTCAACATGGAGTTAAGAAGGCTAATTGGTCTAAAGGCTAAGACTTTATTAGCGCCAATGATTTCGGGAATAAGAACAATGTGGGCATAATTGATCCTATTGAAAGAAAACTGTCCCTGGTATAAGTCTGGGAACATAATAAACGGATCTTCTTTGAAAGAGGGCCATATTTTTTGGAAGAAAAGACTTGGAAAATCATCCGGACCTAAAGAAGAGTCACTAAGCATCAAGAAAACGGCTAATTTGATTTCATCAAGCGTGAAGGGAGCCTCTACGCTAGATAAGTCATGAGATTCATCATCGTAGAAAGACTCCCAATCATGATGAATAACACGAGAAGAAGAGGACTAAAAAGAGGCAATTAAAATTTTCGATTACGCCCGATTAATCCCCGATTAATCGCTAATTGGAGGCTAAGCGATTATTTTTTTAGCGATTTATAATATTTCAATAGTTAGCGATTTAATCAGGTATAATCAGCCAATTAGTGGCCAATTAACCGATTAAATATTCTCCTCTAATTTTCATGCTCATTTGCATTATTTGAGCTTAATTTGACCCAAACTCAAATCCAAATCCAAAATTCAAACCCCTTCTGGTTGTCGTGCAAACCTAAACTGATTCTCTTCTTCTTTCTTGAGCAAACCTAAACTTGACCGCCGTCGTTCCCCCTGCACCGTCGCATACTTAACCTTGCCCGCATCTGCTGCACCTCCTCCTTTTGCTGCTCGTGCTGCTCTTCCTCCCCGATTGTTTTTGTTTGATGAAACCGACCAGTAAACATGATCCGACCCACATTCAGAATCTAAACTCAACTCAAACCGAGTACTATCTTCTTTTTCTCTATACTATATGTTCCTTTTTGATAATCTCATAATAGTTTTATGTTAGGATTTAGGATTGCTACATAATGAGGGTATATATATATATATATATATATATATATATATATGGGTAAAAGGAATATGAGCAACTTGCTCATTTAGTAAATGAGCAAGTGATTATGTGGCATGCGTATGATACATTGGACAACTAACTCTTTTAATGATTTTCCAATCACATGTATGCTACATCATCAATTGCTTATTTACTAAATGAGCAAGTTGCTCATATCCCTTTTACCTTATATATATACTAGATTTTCCCATGGGCATATGAACGATACAGCATATGAAATTCTTGTAAACAGTAAAACAACAATTATGTAGCTCAAGTTTAAATAGTAAAACAATAATTAGTTGTAAATAAAAATCTATGTTTCCATTAGTATATGTTGAAAAATAATTATAAATGGGGGTGTAAAATCTAACTTCTTGGATCTTTGAGTGTGGAAAATGATGAAATTTAACTGTTGATGGGATATTTGCTATTTTCAATGTAACATGAGCAATAAAAAAATGCATAAAAAATCTGAAAATTTACAAACCTGAAATATGAAAATATAAATTTCTGAGTAAATAGAGAGAGTGAGAGAGAGAGAGAGAAAAATAAATAATAAAGGAGTTATTTTGGGGGATTTGAATTTGAGTTTTGGGGGGAACTTTTGGGCAGAAAAATATGTTTTGTGTGGTTAGATCTTGACCATTGATTTCAACCCTATTGAATGAGAGCCACTTGATAGCTTTCTTTGTGTTTTATTATATATATATATATATATATATATATATATAACGATTTTTTTGATTTAATCCCCGATTATTTTCCGATTAACCGATTAATCACTAATCGCTCCTAGACCGATTAGTTTCAAAAACCGATTTTAACTGCCTAGAAGAGGCATGGGTTTTAAAGTGAATTATCTTTCTTTATATTTACTCATCTGACTCTTTTCTATTTCTCTTTCTAATTTTCTCATCTAACTCTACCCACACTGCTGAACCCACCCAAGTATGTTGGTTTTACTCAATCATCGATGTCAACTAATACGGCGGGTGTTTGGTGATGTCCGGCGAGATGCAGCGTACCCACCCAAGTCTGTTGGGTTTACTCAATCATTGAAGTCGATTGAATCCTACCAGTGTTTGCTGATGTCTGGTGAGATGTGCAGAGGTGGTGCAACTCAAAGGTGGATCTCCGGTGAGCGGAGAGAGAGAGAGAGTGTGGCTTGTGCGAGAGATTGCCATCGTGGAGAAGGAACTAGAGAGGAGAGTGGTTGCTGTGAAGTTGTTGGTGAGTGATGATGGAGATGAAGGGAGGGCGGTCAATGTTGCGGCGTAGGTGTGGAAGCTGGAGATCGAGGATGAGATGCTGTGGTCTTGAGAGAGAGAGAGCGCGAAGAGATTGAACAGAGGCTGAAACTGAAAGGGGAGATGGTTTTTTTTTGGTGATTTAAGATGCACGCCTTCTTGTCTTAATGCTTTAAGATGATTCGTGGTCACTTTAAAATCTGTGCCTTTTTTGGTCCTCTTATGCATTGCCGCTTGCGTTTCCATTTGGAAAAGCAGGCCTATCACTCCTCTTATTAAAGATACTCATGATGCCATAGAGATCTAGTATATCTGTGAGACTTCTTTACTTGTTAGAACTGATGTAAATGTTCACTTTGTAATTTCGCTTGCAGTGGTTATTTGGCTCCAGAGTATGCAATGCATGGCCAGTTAACTAAGAAAGCTGATATATATAGTTTTGGAGTCCTTGTACTTGAAATAGTTAGTGGAAGAAGCATATCAGAGATTCCAAGGCCAGAAATGGAGAAGTATCTTTTGGAATGGGTGAGTCAGTTTTATAAACTGCCTGTGGATATTTACTATGTACTATCAATCATTGAATTTAAGTCTTTACGATTATTCTTCTAGCATGTCCCTAGTTAAATGAAAAGGTCAGAATTTTGTACAAGTTTATATTTTGGAGACATGTATCAGCTTGAACCTGCAAGTATCCTTAATTTTTTTATTTTAATATAACTTGTGGAGAAGGTTTCAAATAAAACCAATTTTGATGGTCTTTCCAACATGATACTGTCAATCAAACTTTATTATGTTGAGTATGATAGGCAGACAGCAGACATTGTGGATATTTACAAATTCTTTTAATAATTTTTTTCATTAATGCTTATTGGAGTTATTTGTTTATTGCTTCGCTTTAGATAATGCGTAACTTGTAAATTAAACAAGATGTAGGGAAAACTTGTAGAACAAGTCGCCCAAGTTTTTAACTCCTTCCCAACAAAATAAACTTAATGTAAGATTGTTGTAAGCCATGATTTTTCGTTATGGCCCTCAAATTTTGTCATTTCTTTTTTCGAAGGCATGGCAGCTTTATGTAGATGGGAGATTGAAAGAAGTTGTGGATCCAGCTCTTGAACCATATCCGGAAGAAGAAGCCCTCAGATATGCAAAGGTTGCCCTTTTTTGTACCCAAGCAGCTGCCCAGAGGCGGCCTTCCATGTCCCAGGTTGTTGAGATGTTGTCCAGACCTATACGACTCCATGAGAATGAAATCACATCACCAGGTCTTGTTCAATCCTCCTCAGTAAAAGATAGAGAACGGAGAGCAGCAAACTCCACAAATTTGAGGTTTAAAGGCTTATCATTATTCAGCTCTTCGAGTCGATTTAGCTCTTCTCCTGTTACTTTCACAGAATTGGTTCCGAGATGACAATGTTACATGCATAGGTCAACATCATTAATTTTTGTCAGTATTATGTTTCCATGTACCTCAGAATTTCTTTAGGCTATTTCAAATTTATCTAAATGACTGAAATACCATTACCTTACCATTACCTCTTCCCCTGTTTCTCTTTTCCTTCTCAGAAATCTTGGGTAAGAGGCGATGATGATGATAATGAGGAGGTGGTGGCAGTCTGGGTGGTTGTTTTTATAGAAAGGACAAGGAGGATATTTACTTCATTATTAGTTATCACCATCTTGTAATACTTCACTACCTTAACTACCACCTCTTCCTAGTTAAGGTTTTTTGAAGATGGAAAACCTAAAAGAGGGGACGAATAGTCATTCTAGATAATTTTGAAACTTTTAAACGAATTTAGGGGGCTTTATATACCACTGAAGATTTGAGGGAGGTGTACATAATCTATGGAAGGTGTTTAAGTGAATTTACTATTAAAAAAACAAGGTAATTGCTCTTGATCCAGATGAGCTGATAAGCAATGCAGAACATTGCATCGCAATATTATTCTTTTGAAGGGATCATTGCTTCGCAACTTTGTCATGGTAAATGATCAGTTTTCCATGTATTTATGTATCTTTTCCTTTTCTTTTTTTCTCTTTCTTTTTGTAAAGTTTACTCTTGTAGACAATCCGGTTTTGTAGATGGTGGTGGTGGTGCATGGTGGTCAGAAATGAAGCCTAATTTCATGCGGCTGCCTGGAAGTTCTAGGATCTTTCATGTTAATGATCCTATGGTGGTTGTGACTAATTCTTTGTTCGTATTTAGCATTCCTCTATAATGTTTAAGAGCATGTACTAGTGTAACAGAAAGTGAACACTTTGTAAGCTTGATGATCTGCATATCTGTATATTGTGATGTCGAGTAATATGTTCTATAACTCATGATTCGCATCAACATGCCGTAAATCATTGCAAGCTCATGGCCCTTATAACACTTCATGGTTTCCGTAGAAATCAAAATCCAATAAGTGAACATAAAATTTGGTCTTAGTTCCAGATGTCTGTACTATCTGTAATCATTACGTTCTCTCTAATAATTAGTGGATCAGCAAATGTTTACGTACAGAATTTCACAAATGTAACTTGTATATGTTTTTTATCCCATCAATTGTTACGGCCCCTCGCCTACAAGTATGTGGTTAGCGAAGGAAAATGTATGTTGCTGAAGCTGTGTTTCAAGTGACAGTTGAAAGTTTAACATCATGAGCACTAATGCAATTTAAGCATATGAAATGCATACGAGAGACTCTGCACATGCTACTAGTGTCCCTAGAAGTCGTAACCCTAAGAGGCTGTTTGGTTGGTTGAAAAATATTTCCAAACTATAAAGATTACTGTAGAGAAAAGAAATATGTGGAAATACTTTGTTGAGATATAGTTTTATTGTTGTACTAGGTTGGCCATACATATACTTTCTATCATTTCGGATGCATGAATCTCAAACTTTCTATCATGTCTTAAGTAAAAATTTCGACGTAATCTGACCTCGAACCAAACCTCCTTCATATGAGTTATGTCTGAACGATACACGAAAGTTGGTATATTTACAAATGACAACTTCAACTCTCCCGTTATAATATTAGAGATGATTAAGATTTAAGTTGACCGTTCATAATGACTGAAGTTCCAAATATTTAGTAGAGATTTATTATTGGATGATTATGCGATGATGAGAATGAACATGAATACTTGCCCCAAAAGTATGATCCTTTTTTTAGCGGACCCTTTTGAGGAAAAGTATACGTAATTGTGATTCTTTAGACTCTAGTTATATAAGTAGTGATTCCTAAATAATAGATTTATTTGCACAAGCAAAGCATAAATACTTTTATCATTTTCAAGATTATAAAAAATTATATGGAAGTATGATTGTATGAAACATTTAATGATGTTCCTCACTATTAAATAAAGGGTGGTTTATATATATCTTTGTAGATTTGTTACTTAGGTTCAACTAATAGCAAGTAAAAAAATATTTCTTATAGGATAAATGACGAAAGTTGTAGATTATCAGAACATGCATTGCACATGCTTTCTTTCAATAAGTAAGAGTCATTTATTTTTCACATGTATAATAATTATAGTCAATTTTTAATGAGTAGAGAAAGCACATATATTGAATTTGTGATAGCATTCAAATGATGTTTATTATATGTTTTTAGTTTTTCATCATGATTTCTTACTGGTTTACAATATGCAAGTGGATTCTACAAAATTTTAGTGGACCCATAAGTGGATCCTACAAATTTTTAGTGGACTTGCAGGTTGATCCTGTAAGATCCGACCCAAATCCGACTAATTGCCACTTGCCACCCCACCTAACTTATTATTTATAGAATAATATTTTTATGCTCAGTAATGTATACTCTACATGTATTCTAATACACAAAAATGTGAAGCTCATGTAAATGACATTATCATTAATTACTTGTGAGCTATACTTTTACTCACTCGAATACATTGTGAGTAGAAAGCTTAAGTACAACTAACATCACTTTTATTTATATCGATTATTTCAACTCATAAATATCGATTATTTCAACTCATATTCAAATGTGAAGTTGACTTTCTTTAGTGTGTGGAATTAACAATTTTTTTTCTAAAGATAAGATCTTTTTAATTCAAGTATGCACACATCATATATTTGTGCATATATCGATCTTCCAAATGAAACCATGATCTCATAACTCTCTCTAGTGGTTGTACTTAATTTGTGCATATAACGTTCGCGACATTCCTTTAGTCTCTACAATAAAAGATACAAATTTCTCTCTGTATTTTTTATTCTTATTGTCATTGATGACAGTGAAATGTTTGAAAGGCTTGCACACCTTAAACCGGTGATGCATAATGATATATATAGAAAATTTTGCCAAAATGTCCTTGTTTTTGAAAATAATTAGCGAACTACCCTTGTTTCGAAAACATTTAGCGATTTGCCCTTGTCTGTGACACGTCAGCAACAAACGTTATTGGGAAAAACGGCATCAGCTAATTGTATGCCGTTATTCCCAATAACGGCATCTGTATATGAAAAAATTTACGTGCCGTTATTCCTAATAACGGCATTGGTTATTTTTAGTATAGAACTATATTGTATCAACATTGGCTCGAGATTGGAAAGCAAAAAAGAAATGAACTGATGCCGTTATTCCGGAGAACGGCATCGTTTGTACTGATGCCGTTTTTCAAAATAACGGCATCAGTTATTTACTTTTTGCACAAATCCCTATAAGCGTAACCCCCTTTCTTCTCCCCTTTTCTTTCCCTTCTGATTTGTAAAACGCATCTCTCTCACATCACCCCTTTTACCCACAAACCCTAGATCTCATAATCAAAAATTTTCAACCATTTGAGTCCTATAAAATTCCATACATCCTAACTCCTCACTCCCACTCTCATTTTCAGTCTTCCTCATCAACGAATATTTTGCCGGTGGTTTTTTTGGTATCATTTGAAAGGTATTATCATACTAACCTTATGTTTGATTTTTATTTCAAAGATTCATCACATTTTGAGTAGTGAATGATTTGAATATGTTTTAATTTTTATGCATAGGTATGGAATTTGATATCCCTATATGGTTATATTTTGGGGGTGAAGTAATTAAGGATCCAAAAATTGGATATTCTTATAGTGGCGTTGATCCTGTAATTATTTGGGCTACCCCCAATTTTGGTTACTCAGAATTAACAGATAAGATATATGAAGTAACCAATTGGGACAGAAGTGAAATGACTCTGAGATTGAGAGCCCGTTATTCTGCTGGTAAAGGGGATGGGCAGTACTTCATGTTGGTACCCATAGACAGTGACAGTTCTCTGAGGTCTGTCCTGCTTAGGACACTTCATCCAAGTTGTAGTTGGAATATAGTTGAGTTATATATTGATCAAACGAGGCTTCCAAATACTACAAGAGTTGTTATCGACGGTCCAAGGCCAACTAGGATTCTGAGACCATCTGAAGAGTCACACGCAATGATTTCTAATACTGTTGGAGATACTAGCACAACTCCAACGGAACCTGTTTCCTCCGAATACGAGCAGCTACATCCGACCCCATTGCCACAAAATTTTTTGGTAGCTGGCATTGCTTTGACAGACTTTGATAACGCCGTTGTAAATAACGACTTGGTAGAAGAGGAAGAAGATGAGGTACGCGGTCTCGAGGATGATGATGAGGAGATCGCCCTTGAAGCTCCAGTTGTTGATGCCAATGTTCATGTACGGGGTCCAATTGACGAGCTCTTCCCTCAATTGATCTAGCTCGTCCCTATAATAAGTTAGGACACCACGTGGGTTATCCCTCCACGTACGCTTCCCCGCCCAGTATGCACCGAGAGGAGCTCTCATCACGGGATTATCCTGGAGTACTCTCCAACTATCTGATAGTATCGTCACCCGGGGTCGGCCGAGATGTATTCTTTCCCAACACCAAATTTGCAGTATGGACATCGGCCCGGTCATCTGAATCGAACCCATCGAACAGTTGCAGAGTGCACGGTAAAGGGAGGCTAGAGCTGCACTTCCCCAACTATACCTGCCGGCTGTCTGCAGGTCAGCTATCAATGGAAGATACATGAGGTGGACTACGTCACCTGAAGAGTTAGGGAATAGAATCCCTCCAATCATCGACAGTACGTATGCCCGCGTATAGTTCTGGATTTCGATGTCCGTATGCACAGGTGCGATTCGAATATGAGTGAAACTATCTTCTAGGAATGAACGTCTAATGGATTCCCCAACCCATATGCCGTGGTCAACTTCATCAACATCCAACCCCAAATAATCTCGCACCAGTGCAACCTTGTTGAACATCAAATTGCCTGTGACGGCCACCCCGTCAATTGGAAGACCCGAAATCACCGCTACATCTTGTAGGGTGACCGTCATCTCACCGCACGGTAAGTGGAAGGTGTGTGTCTCCGGCCTCCATCGCTCTACCAGTGCGGTAAGCAAGGCGTGATCACACTTTATGTTGGTCAGCTTTGACATACCGCTAAATCCACTGCTAACCAAATAATGTTCCATAGCAATACAGTTCTTGAGGACAGGCATGACCTTGTGCATCCTAAAACTCATCTTCTCCACATCCCTGGTCCAAACGGCCTGTGATCTGTGGTCTTCTTGCAGAAACAGAACTGTAGGATCTAATGGACCCGGATGTCCCCGTGGTCCAAATGAAGGCGTAGAAGAAGCACCAACACCATGCGAAGAAGATGGTTGTGCAGGATCCATTGGCCTGTACACATTAACAAACACTAATCAACAACATTTTCGGTATAAAAAATGAGAGCATGAGCAGTCTTAGGAGTAGTAATTAAGTGTATTAGAAAACGGGAAAACATATAATCTACAAAACTTAACATCTTATCAATTGTTTGAAGACATTGGACTGATTTACTTGGTAGTAATTAAGTGTATTAGGACCTTCAAAACCCCTACTTCAAAATAAAGTACTCCAATATTTCAGCATTTGTGCTTCTCAAAAATTCAACTCATAGTAAACCCTACTTCGATAAGAATACTTCCAAAATTACTACTTCAATAACCCTATTCTACAATATTAGTACTATACTACATTATAAAACAGTCAAAATCAACTATACAAAATACAAATTAGGGGTTTTTGGTTACTTACAAAGATTTCGGATTCGGAATGAGAAGGAACTCTGGATGAAGGATTGAAGAGTCTACTCCGAAATAGAAGTCAATAACTCTGGATGAAGGATTTTTTTTTTAAGATCGTCTAGGGTTTTCGTCTAGGGTTTTCTGTTTGGAAATGAAGAAGGAACGAGCGGAAGAGAAAAGGGGAAGAGGAAGGGTTTTTTCGAGTATAGGGATTAGTGCAAAAAGTTTATAACTGATGTCGTTATTCTGAAAAACGGCATCAGTTTATTTCATATTTGGAATTAATCTCGAGTCAAGATTAATAAAGTAGAGATCTATACTAAAATTAACCAATGCCGTTATTGGGAATAACGGCATGGCAATTTTCTCAAATAGAGATGCCGTTATTGGGAAACACGGCATCGAAATAACTGATGCCGTGATTCCCAATAACGTTTGTTGCTGACGTGTCACAGACAAGGGCAAATGGCTAAATGTTTTCGAAACAAGGGTAGTTCGCTAATTATTTTCAAAAACAGGGGCATTTCGGAAAAATTTTCATATATATAGAGCTTTTACAAATCCAATCAGATCTTATGATTAGTTACAGATCCTATACTTTAGGGATACGAGTGGTGCAGTTACAGAGCTATTCTTTTGGGATCAGTTGTTGACGCAGTTACATATCTGCAGATCTTTAGGGGTTGTTACGGATTGGGTTCAGTCGACTGTAGTGGGCTATCAGTTTTCTGTACCGAAAGATTTGTTGCAGTAGTTACAGTCATGTTCAGTCGACTGGTGATAGGCTTCAGTCGACTTATGTGAACTCAGTCGACTGTTGGAGGCTCAATCGACTTAGTCTTGACACTCCCCTGCAAGTTGAACGGCCAAGCTTGGATGGACAACTTGTTCCTTAACTCCTGAAACCTGTTAGTGCTGAGACCTTTGGTGAAGATGTCTGCCAGCTGATCTTTGGTGGAAATGAAACGAACACTGAGTTGTTTGGAAGCAACACGTTCACGGACAAAATGGTAATCTATTTCGGTATGCTTTGTGCGATCATGGAAAATAGGATTTACTGTGAGATACGTAGCCC
The DNA here is from genome assembly GCA_017893485.1 of Hemerocallis citrina. Lineage (NCBI taxonomy): Eukaryota > Viridiplantae > Streptophyta > Magnoliopsida > Asparagales > Asphodelaceae > Hemerocallis > Hemerocallis citrina. Next base: position 94,041 of record JACEHZ010000423.1, read on the forward strand.
TTAAGTTGTCACACCAAAGAGTAGGCGGCGGAAGTTTGGAGTAACCAAGCTCTTTTAGTAGAGATTGAATCCGCATAACTTCAGCGGTTGCAATTGCGATGCCTCTGTATTCAGCTTCTGTGCTTGAACGGGATACTGTCTTTTGTTTTCGTGCACTCCATGAGATGAGGTTGCCACCAAAGAAAATACAATATCCGCTTGTGGATCTGTGATCATCCGGAAATCCTGCCCAGTCCGAGTCTGAATATGCATGAATGGTGGAACTTGTTGGTGTAGACAACAGCAAGCTATAATTGATTGTATTCTTGAGATAACGAAGAATTCGTTTAACAGCTGACCAATGGACTTCCCGAGGGTTATGCATGAACTGGCACACTTTGTTGACAGCGACTGCAATGTCTGGTTGAGTGAAAGATAGATATTGCAAAGATCCGACAATACTTCGATATTGGGTAGGATCATTGTGAGTCGGCCCAGCATGTTGAGAGAGTTGACTGTTGGCTGCGAGGGGTGTGGTGATAGGCTTGACACCATCGAACTTAGTACTTTGTAACAGATCCAGAATGTATTTGCGCTGAGACAGAAAAAGGCCATTGCGATTGGGAAGGACTTCGATACCCAAAAAGTAACTCAATGGGCCCAGGTCCTTGATCGCAAATGTAGATTGGAGCTGGGTTATGAGTGTGTGGATATGATTCCCCGGTGTGCCTGTGACAATGATGTCATCAACATATATTAAAATAAAGAGGGTTGAGTCACCAGTCTGTCTTATGAACAGAGATGAGTCAGCCTTGGAGCTGACAAAACCAAGAGTGCAAAGATACCCGGTGAGTCTCGAGTACCAAGCTCTAGGGGCTTGCTGGAGCCCATAGAGAGACTTCCGTAGGCGAAAACATGCTTTGGAAATCTTGAGTCTACATACCCCGATGGTTGTTTCATGTAAACTTCTTCAGTGAGATAGCCATGAAGGAAAGCGTTTTGAACATCCAATTGACGGAGTGCCCATTTGTTCATTAGTGCAATGGTGATGACGAGCTGAATTGTGCATGGTTTGATCACGGGGCTGAAAGTTTCTCCATAATCAAGGCCGGCTTGTTGATGAAATCCTTTTGCAACAAGGCGAGCCTTGTAGCGATCAATAGTGCCATCAGATTTTCGTTTGACACAAAAGACCCATTTGCATCCCACAATGTTCTGATTGCTTTGGGCAGGAGTGAGGGTCCATGTGCCATTCTGGAGTAGGGCGTCGATCTCCTCATCCATAGCACGACGCCATTGAGGATGGTTCAGTGCTTGTGTGAAGCAGGTTGGTTCCACTAGTTCTGCATCCTGCAAAGGGTGTTTAGTGGCATTCAAACATAATCTATTAACAGGTTTACGAATACCACCTTTTGCCCTAGTAATCATATGATGTTGGGGAACGGGTTCTTGTGTAGGAGATGGTGGAGCAGTAGGTGGTGGTTGGGTGTAGGGAGAGGGAGGTTGAAGTGGGTAATGTTTGGTGGGTTATTTGGTAAAGGGGGTATGTGATATGCTTGTAGAGTGGGTAAAATTGATGTGGTTTGTAAGGGTGCAGAGGATATAGAAGTAGTACTTACATTGGTGGGGTTGCTGTGCACTGCCGAATAGGGAAAGATTGTTTCTTCAAAGTCGACGTGACGAGAGATGTATATTCTTTGGGATGGTCGATGATAGCATATGTATCCTTTTTGAGTGCTAGAATAGCCAATAAAGACACAAGCAAGGGATCTTTTATCTAATTTATTTGATGCATAGGGTCTGAGATATGGATAGCAAAGACACCCAAAGGATTTTAAGGCATTGTAGTCTGGTGTGGAACCAAAAAACAGTTCAAGGGGAGTTTGACCTTTTAGTGGTGAGGATGGTAGACGATTTATGAGGTAGCAACTAGTGACAAAGGCATCAGTCCAAAATGTTAAGGGCATTGATGCATGGTTTAAGAGAGAGAGACCAGACTCAACAACATGTCTTTGGCGTCTCTCTGCTAATCCATTTTGAGCGGAGGTGTGTGGACATGTAAAGCGATGGAGAACACCACTTTGGAGAAGAAAGGGTGTGAATTTCTTGAACTCAGTTCCGTTGTCGGTTTGAAAAGTTTTTATCTTTTTACCAGTGAGATTTTTAATTTGTAACTTAAACTGTTTGAAGACAGTAACATCACTTTTGTGAGATAGGGGATAAACCCATGTGTATCTACTGAAGGCATCCATTAACAGTAAATAATACTGAGAACCATTCCTTGAAAGCATTGGAACAGGGCCCCACAAATCTGATACAATTAGTTGTAATGGTTCTTTATAAATTGTGGAACTCAATGAAAAGGGCAATTTATGACTCTTGCTAATACGACAAGCATGACAAAGCAATGTGGATTTATTTTCTACTGGCAATGAGTAGGTTGACACAATTTTATTGACGGTTTTTAGCATCGGATGGCCAAGCCGGTGATGCCACAATGAAACTGACTCTGATTGAAAAGCAGAAAGAGAACTAGCTGGCTTGTCGACAAAGTGATACAATCCTCCTCTATTCGTGCCGTGCAACAGCGGTGTCCCCGTTTCCTCATCCTTCACAATAAAAGAGGATGGGTGAAATTCAAAAAATACTTTGTTGTCAATGCAGAATTTGGATACAGATAATAGATTAGTAGAGATAGATGGTACGTGGTAAATTTGATTGAAATGAAAAGTTCGATTATTAAGGCAAAAGGATGATTTACCAACATGTTTAATAGAAAGTGTATTACCATTTCCAACTTTGATTTGATCAGGTCCATCATAGTGAGACTTGATATGAAGATTGTTCAGATCAGGGGTTAAGTGGTTGTAGAACCACTATCTGGGCACCAATTACCATCAAGGAGTGATCCAAGGGCAGCAATATATGCAGCTGGTGGGCTGGATGAAGAGGCAGCGGTGAAATTGCGATCAAAACGATACCAACATTCCATAGCAGTGTGGTTCTTTCTGCCACAGAGTTAGCATGGTCCTTGGGCATTGCGATTTGGTTGAGGGCGCCCTTGGGCTCTGTTGGAAGGCCGATTCTTCTGACCTTGAGAGCCGAACCTGTCTCGAGAGTTGTTGTACCTATTGTTAGGACGTGAAGGGCTGTGATGGGCAAGGTTTGCCATGGGCTGAGGGGAGTTGGCATTTTGAGCTTCCCAGCGCATCTCATAGGCTAACAGATTTGAGTAAAAGTCATCCATGTGGAGATCAGCTGCGGTTGCAGTATGCACCATTACAATGGGATCATAGGATGAGTCAAGACCACCTAGCATCATATGCTGGAGATCAGTGTTTGAGATAGCATTGCCAGAGGCGGCAAGATTGTCAGCAAGTTGTTTTGCATGGAGGTAATATTCAGCCATTGTCTTGTTTCCCTTACGCATATTTTGTAATTCACGTTTGAGATACAAGACCCTGGATTGAGATTGGGAGGAGAAGTGTTTGCGGAGTGATTCCCAGACATCTCGAGACGTGCTAAGGCCAACTACTTGAGCCAGGACTGACTCGGAGAGGGATGATAATAACCATCCTAGGAGAATTTGATCTTGTTTCTTCCAGGTGGTATAAGCTGGATTAATCTCTGTGGATTGTGGGAGAAGACGTGTAGGGGCAAGGGAAGCTCCCATCGACGTATCCTTCGAGGTCGTACCCCTTTAGAAGATGTCGAAATTGGGTGAGCCAGAGAAGATAGTTGTTGTTGTCGAGCTTAACAGAGATTAGATGGTGAACTTGGATTGGTGGAAGTGGAGATGGTGTTGTGGATACTATATTAGTTGCAGTGGATTGGGGAGTGGCCATGATTGGAGGGAGTTAAGCTCGGTTAGGATCAGATAGGCTCTGATACCAAGTGAAATGTTTGAAAGGCTTGCACACCTTAAACCGGTGGTGCATAATGATATATATAGAGCGTTTACAAATCCAATCAGATCTTATGATTAGTTACAGATCCTATACTTTAGGGATACAAGTGGTGCAGTTACAGATCTATTCTTTTGGGATCAGTTGTTGACGCAGTTACATATCTGCAGATCTTTAGGGATTGTTACGGATTGGGTTCAGTCGACTGTAGTGGGCTATCAGTCGAATGTACCGAAAGATTTGTTGCAGTAGTTACAGTCATGTTCAGTCGACTGGTGATAGGCTTCAGTCGACTTATGTGAACTCAGTCGACTGTTGGAGGCTCAGTCGACTTAGTCTTGACAATGACAATTAATATGTATTTAAAAAATAAAGGAGGCTTATAATAAATAACACTCTGTGAAAAATTAGTAAATATTGTGAAAGTAGAAAATGCATGCAATACAAGTACTTTCTCTTTATAGGAGTCACCAAGAGTCTATTAATTTTGTCATGGGTAATAATTGTCAATTTGTCTTAAAATGATTCGGCTTTTATAGTATTTCTAGTGAGATTGTAAGTCATTCTATATTATAATATTAGTAACTAATCAAGTAATTGTTGGAAAATAATCTATGTCGACTCACATATGTGACTAAATATAGAATTGTTATTCTAAAGTCTAATCCAAATTAAAGTGATCTAACCAAGATCAAGTAATTGGTTAAAAACATATAATATAGAGTGTGATATATTACGTGTAGAAACCGTAAAGTAAATTTCTAATTTTGTGATGAGCAAAATTGGAAATCCCTAATTATCTATTAGGGTTGTAGTCCCCTGTATATACGTATCTTCCTATTCTATCTGTCATCCCATTAACAGAAAAGAATAGAGAGAGGAACTCTCATAATAGTACATATCATATAGGAAGATCCAAATTCTCTGCGTAATCTCCATCAATGGCTTCAGGTTAGTGCTTCCGCTTTTAATGTTCTTCTTCTTTGATTTAGCAAAAATCTATGAAAACATGATTTAGGATTTTATATTAAAGAACTTTTAGTGACATGATTAAGATATGGATCTATAGAAACATGATTTAGGATGACATCAATGTTTTATGCATGTTGCTTAGGTGTATATAAAATTTCATCAATTGGTATTAAAGCCATCTTTGCTGAATTAATTGAAGAACAGATGATTCTGTTTAAGAAAGATAGGGTTTCTTGTTTAAAGAAATTTAAGTAATTTAGGGTTTCTTTTGATCTTCCTTTCTTAGTATTTGATCTTCCTGTTTAAGAAATTCAATTAATGAATTTAATTGATAGCAGTAATTAGATCAATTTCATACAGATCTGAAAAAAAAATCAAAACCGTAAATACTGTTTTAAAATATGGTTTTGGAATTTGATAAAGATTTATAAAGATTTATAAAGATGTATATGATGTTTATATGTTGTTTGTATACCGGTTTATATGTTGTTTAAATGACCGGTAGGGCCCAGGATTTTGATAAAGTTTTTTTAGAGATAGATAATTAATGGAGTTTGCCCATAGACTTTTGTATGAGGTCTGTTTGTAATTTAGTTGGGGGGGGACTGGAATTTTTTCCCAAAACGACCCTTTTTTGTAAAGTTTTTTTCCAAACCGCCCTACTTTTTTTTTATTTCCCAAAGCACCCCACTCGGTCTTTGAAAGACCGAGTCTAGTTAAAAGTAGCTCGGTCTTTCAAAGACCGAGTCTTGCACTTTGAAAAATCGAAGAGCAAGACTCGGTCTTTGAAAGACCGAGCTACTTTTAACTAAAGACCGAGTCTTAGACTTTGGGGTTTTTTTAAGCGCAGATCTCCTTTCTTCTTCTTCTCTCTCTACTTTAACCTATTCTATTTCTCTAACCCATCTTCCTAAATCTAGGGCGACCTCCTACCCACAAAAATCTCATCTTAATCTAAATATATTTACCAATTCTTTCCTAACCCTCTTACCTTCCACTATAAAAACCCTAAACCCATCCTTTGAAAGATCCATATTTTGGATTTTTGCTAAATTTGAAGAGGATAGCAACTTCAACTCTTTTACCCAAATATCTACGGCTCTATCCTTGAAGCTTGTGAAGGTATGATGAATATTGGCCTTTAATTTTATATCTTTTTTTATAGATTTTGTTTGTGGTTAGATAATAACTCGCATATTCGTATAAATATACGTAGGTATGGATCTTGAGATTCCTATTTGGTTATACTTTGGTGGTGAAATAATTCGTGATCTAAAGATTGGTTGCTATAGTGTGTTGGATCCGGAAATAGTTTGGATACCTCGTACCATTACACTTGCAGAAGTAGTTGAGAAAATTTATGAAGTTACTAATTGGGATAGGAATCAATGGAAGGTGAAAATTTTAGCTCGATACGCAGCAGGTAGAGGAGATGGTCAGTATTTTATGACAGTGCCCGTACCTACTGATAATGCGCTGAAGTCATTGATTGCTAGGACATTTGATCCCAATTGTGCTTGGTCTACATTAGAGTTATATATTCAGCAAATTCAAATTTTGAATGCTCAGCCATATGATATTCCCAGTTCAAGCTTCATAAGGGTAGTACCTACACAGCAGATGAGGTCTAACCCCGCTCAACCATCACAACCAAATCCACTGTCCTCACAAGAAAACACCTCCACAAATAAAAGAAACGCTGATTCTACAGATGTTGAGTTGCCACCCCAACCTAGTCCGGTTCCCGACTATGTTCCAAATGACAGTGTATTTGAGCTCTTTCAAAATGCAGTGGTTAACAACAGCTTATTAGATGATGAAGAAGAAGAGGAAGAAACAGACGATGATGAAAGTGTAGAAAATGATGATGGAGAAGAAGATGATGATGTAGCAAATGTAAATCCTACGAACAACAGTTCTAACGAAGTGAGAGCTACTAATTGTAACACCCCGAATCCCAAATACACTGAATTCGAGATGTTCTACAGGATCTTTCCACTTCCTTTGGTACAATTTGACAAGGAAATTTGAACTTTTCACTTTACATCAGAGTTTACATCAAACTTTACACTTAACATTGCACAGCGGAAGTAAAATTTACAACAATGGAATAAATGTACAACAACATTGTATAATCTTTAAGCACCCTTTCCTCTTTAATCTTTATCATGTCATTTACCTGCATATAAGACTGTGGGTACGTCAGTTTATTCAACCGACGAACATTATACACGGCCATCCTCTCTATGCCGGAAATAGTATAACTAATTTTCTATATTTAGCAAACACAAACTTGTCACATATCAAACTACAGGGACTACCCTATTGATGTCGTGTTGTGATTGTGCACTTAGTCCTTAATGCAGTTATTTATGTTACATGACACTAATGTGCACTTGTTCGGATTCTATGCATCCCATACTACATAGATCCGAGGGCAAGCCCTTAATCGTTCTTCACCTTTGTAGGGTTCAATCCCTCGCCATGACTTAATCTACTACTGTAATTACGGTAGGTATCCTAGATGATCTATGAGTACAAGCACGTGTACAGAAAACCTGGAGGGGAATCCCACGTCATGTCACGACGCATCGTGAAGACAGCCTGTGACAATTCAGCCTCCTTCATGGCACACGATCCTCTTGCAGTCACCAAATATCCCATAAGCGTCACCACCGGGACGGTACCCTGGAGCAGTATCCACGTCATGTCACGACGCATCGTGAAGACAGCCTGTGAATACTCTCACACCGCCAATCCAATGACCCTCATACTCATGTTTTTCTCCTACTTTCATTACGTCTCCACTATGTACTAATCCTTTGTTTTTATCAGAATCATGAACAAAATCAAAGCTCTAGAGTTTGCCTCTCCACTAAACCGGACTTATTCATTCATTCAAACATGACCAACCTTGGTCTTTCCTTTCAATTTTCATTTCATTTCTTTCCAAATACCGGGGGAGACTTAGCTACTCTTTTGTTTCAATTTCCAATTCACAATTTTCAATATTGAGCATTTCCACTCATAAGTCCATATGTTGAGTTATCATACTCAAATGGCATTTCTCTTTTCCAATCATGATTTCTAAATTGTCCAATAGTCCATAATTATACATTAAATTCAACTATTCATCATGTAACTCATGAAATGTTATTTTCACATAAAAACCCACATCACTAATTATTCAATCAAAGGTGAATATTTACACTTCATAATTTCCACACTATTCTCAAATGAGAATAAATTGCATCACATCACACAATATAATTTCTTTTTGCCACATTAATTTTCTAATCCTTCATTTCAAGTCATTTTTGTAAGATATAATTTCACAAAGAATATCAATGTAGAACTATAGTTCTATATACTCATTTTGTCACAAATCATACTTTATTTTATGTAAATAATCCCCAAATTATTTTTCATAAGTCCCATGTATTTTTAGAAGAATAGTCATATTTTTTTCCTAATTTTTTGATCACCAAAACATCCAAAAAAAATATTTTTTCATACTGCCGAGACCAAGATTCGAACCCAGCACCACAGAGAAGACAGCCGAAGGCACAGGCCACTAGGCCGCTTGCGCCAACAGTATAGAAGGGCGCTGAGAGTATTAAATACTCTCGGCCGCTGTTCTTATACATTTAAAAAGAAAAGAAGCAAAAGTATAGTGCCACAGGGATTCGAACCAGCAACCTTAGACCGAAGCCACTGTAGCGATCAGAGCCGTCCCGACCACTTGAGCTACGCGCTCAAGTTGTCACTAACGCAATTCAAGTTTTATTTAACCAATGCTCTCTGTTATTTAGAACATTTCGAATTCATCAAAGTTTCATTTCACATTGTTCTTACTAACACACTGTAAAAAATCCAAATTAATTATTTTCATCATGAATTTTATTCCAGTATAATAAAGAATAATTTTTTTTTTCAATAATTAATACATATTTTCATACAACTAATTCGAAATATGAACTATCACTACCACATTTTCTTCTCTTTTCGACATTTCTTAGCAATTAGCATTCTAATATCTTTATCAACAAATTTCACATTAGTTCTCTATCTTTAATCATTTACCCAACATACAAACTCATATTTTAAATTATTCATGCCCACATTAACACAAAAGATCTATTTAACACATGAAATAGCATTATCAACCTACTAACTTTTGTATGTAATTCTTGATGGTAATAAATATGTTTTCTTCAATCAATCCATGATCCTAATCAATTCACATACAACTTAAATAATAGAACCACATACAAATTTGCATATCCACATTTCAATCATTCAATAGGTTATTTTTCCTAATTAAGTGTACTCTTCTTAATCTCTTTCATGCTTCATTCATTCATTTCTAACATACATTTCTAATTTAGAAATATGGAGAATTTACCCACCTCAAAGGGAGAGACAAACACAATTAGCAACTTCCTAAACAAAAGTCCTTGCACACGAACGGTCCTCCTCCTAGAAGCGCGCACTCGAGCCTCCAAGAACACCAAAGCCAAGCACCTCCACAAGCCACCGAGAGCACTCCCTATGCCGGCCTCCTCTCCTTCTTGATTGATGCACAAACCCACATAATCTCCCAATCTTTTAACTCACTAAAATAACTACTAGATAATGTATTGAACTATAGGTTTGGAAGAAAATAATTTTGCACAAGCATAACTAGCCAGGGGGGGGGGGGGTATTTATACTAAAATCTTGATGGAATGGAGGGCTAGGATCAAGTAATTGGTTATAAGATGGAGGGCTAAGATGAAAGTAGGAGTTGCATTAACTACCCACATCCAAGCAACCACCAAGCATGATCTCCATTAAAATTTTGATTTTCCCTCCAACAAGATTACAACCGGCCATGCTTTGGGAAGTGCATTTGCACGTGTACGTGTAGTGCACGTGCATGCAACTTGGTCTCTATTTAAAAATTTGTACATTAAATTTTGTATAAAAATAAACTTTAAATTGTATCCTACATGACAAGTTGTATTTAAAAATAAATTAACTCATGGGCTTTAGTTTATGGGCCAAAATAATTATTATAAAAATAATAAATTAAATTAACTTTGGGCTTTTAAAAGAAAAGACTTTTTGTCTAATTGAAAGAAGGCTTTATAAAAAATAATTACAAGCACATATTTAAAAATCTATATTCATCATAATGAAAAAAATCATAACATTTAATTCAACCAAAAATATTGCACGTGCACACTACGTGCAAAATAAATAATTTTTCATTAAATGAAAAATTGGGGCATTACAACACTCCCTTCTTAGAATAGTTCCGTCCCCGGAACTACAGTCAAGGGCGAGAAAACACAAACACTCACAACAAGAACAAAAAGATACAAAGATACAATCAAGCAAAAAGCTCCGGATAGTCCTTCAACATCCTCTCCTCAGACTCCCAAGAGCCTCTTCAACCAAATGGTTTCTCCAGACTACCTTAACCATCGGTATCGTCTTATTCCTCAAGACTTTCTCTCGACGATCAACAATCTCGATAGGAGACTCGATGTAATTCAGATCCAACTGCAAACCTTCCGGCACTTCAGGCAAATGATGACTCGGATCTGGAATATAACCTCTCAGCATAGACACATGAAAGACATTGTGCACCTGAGATAACTCTTCCGGTAATTCAAGCCAGTAAGCAGTTTTTCTGATCCTTTTCAATATCTTATACGGGCCTATAAACCTCGGGGCTAACTTCCCACCTTTGCCAAATCGAACCACACCTTTATTGGGCGATACTTTCAGAAAGACGAAGTCACCAACCTCAAACTCAAGGTCCCTTCTCCGGTTGTCTGCATAGCTTTTCTGCCTGCTCTGAGCTTCTACCAACCTTTTCCTGATCAGAACAATCTTCTCAGAGGTTTGCTGCACAAGCTTAGGACCAAACAACTGACGCTCCCCAACTTCAAACCAACAAACAGGTGTTCTGCACTTCCTGCCATACAAAGCTTCGTACGGCGCCATCCCGATGCTAGTCTGAAAACTATTATTGTAGGAAAACTCTACCAAAGGTAAATGCCTTTCCCAACTGCCTCCAAAGTCTAGTACACAACACCGAAGCATATCCTCAAGAATGCGGTTGACTCTCTCGGTCTGCCCATCGGTTTGCGGATGAAAAGCAGTGCTGAAATCTGTCTTGGTATCCAAAGCTGTCTGAAGAATCCTCCAGAAATGCGAAGTAAACCGCGCATCTCGATCAGACACGATAGTTGACGGAATGCCATGAAGCCGGACGATATCGCCAACATACAACTCAGCTAACTTGTCCATCGAAGCAGTGAGTTTCATCGCCAAAAAGTGAGCGGACTTGGTCAGTCGATCGACTATAACCCAAATCGCATCATTGCCTTTAGGACTCTTAGGCAATCCCGTAATGAAATCCATACTGATGTTATCCCAGTTCCATTCCGGAATAGGTAACGGTTGTAATAGACCTCCGGGACTCTGATTTTCGGCTTTGACTTGCTGACAAACCTCACACTTCGCCACAAATTCAGCCACATCCCGCTTCAAACCTGACCACCAGAAATGCTGTTTGACGTCTTTGTACATCTTAGTACTCCCAGGATGTACCGACAAAAGAGTAGCATGCGCCTCCTGAAGAATACTCTCTTTCAGGTCCGCCTGATTTGGAAAACACAGTCCATCTCCGAACCACAGCACTCCATCCCTGATTTGAAATCCGGGCAACCTGCCAGCACCAACCTGCTCCTTCATCTCCAAGATATCAGCATCAACCTCCTGACTTGCAATGATCCTTCCATTCAGTGTAGGCTGAAGCCTCAACTGAGCTAAAGATGCTTCCAATCCTTGCAAGACAACTTCAATACCTGCTCGATCTAATTCCTCAATCAGATGCTTCTGAGTTGTAATCAAACTGGCTAAACTGCTCTTGCGACTAAGTGCATCAGCAACAACATTAGCCTTCCCAGGATGATACTTGATCTCAGGTCGCATGTCCTCAAGCACTTCCAACCATCTCCGCTGCCTCAAATTTAGATCCTTCTGCTGATATATGTACTTCAAGCTCTTGTAGTCCGTGTACATGTTCAATTTCTCACCGTACACGTAGTGCCTCCATTGCTTCAGGGCAAAGATAATCGCAGCCAACTCCCGATCATGAGTCGGGTAATTCTTTTCATGCGGTCTTAGTTGCCTAGACCCATAAGCGATTACTCTTCCTTCTTGCATTAAGACACAACCAAGCCCACGATGTGAAGCATCGCTATAAACATCATACTCAACACCTGCTCTAGGCAAAGCTAAAATAGGTGCAGTAGTCAGCTTCTCTTTCAGCTCCTGAAAGCTTGCCTCACATTGCTCAGTCCACTTAAAGTTCACATTCTTCTTGGTCAGTCCAGTAAGCGGCCCGACTATCTGAGCATAACCTTGAATGAATCTCCTGTAGTATCCAGTCATTCCAAGAAAACTTCTGACTTCCTTTACTGTAGTAGGCCTAGCCCAATCTCTCACTGCCTCTATCTTCTGAGGGTCAGTTGCCACTCCCTCCTTAGAAAGGATGTGACCTAGGAATGCCACTTCAGATTTCCAGAAACCGCACTTGGATAACTTAGCATACAACTTCTGCTCTTCCAGCTTCTTCAAAACTGCTGCCAGATGCTCGGTGTGCTCATCCTCCGGCTTGGAGTACACGAGGATATCGTCGATGAATATCACGACGAAAGAATCAATGAACGGCCTCAGAACTCTGTTCATCAAATCCATGAAGATTGTGGGTGCATTCGTCACTCCAAATGGCATAACTAAGAATTCGTAATGCCCATGTCGAGTTCTAACCGCAGTTTTATGCACATCTTCAGCTTTCACTCGAACTTGGTGATATCCTGATCGAAGATCTATTTTGGAGAATATAGCTGCTCCTTGTAGACAATCGAACAAGTCATCAATTCGGGGAATAGGATACTTATTCTGAACAGTGACCTTATTCAGCTCCCGGTAATCGATACACATTCTCATCGATCCATCCTTCTTCTTTACCAAAAGCACTGGTGCTCCCCAACGTGACGCACTAGGTTGAATAAAGTCTTTCCCCAACAGTTTAGCAAATTTAGGAGACACAAAAGTATGAGAGGATCCAGTATCGAACAACACAACAGCTTTCATTCCATTAAGATAAAGTTCTCCTGTTACATAATACACATTCATTACGTAACAGTTCACTTAATAAACGGGAAAAAGAAATGACAAAAACCTTTAAACATCAGCCCTCGTACCAGTGATGACATGATCTACTTCATCAGCATCAGCTTCCGTCAAGGCAAATACTTGCCCTGGTTGGTACGGTCTCTTCCCATTCTGCTGAGTTGATTCCCCACGGATGACATTTCGTGGCTTAGAGCATTGAGACCTGAAATGTCCCGTCTCACCATAGTTAAAGCAAGTCACCACAGGAGGTCTCACCACATTGTTCCCAGGTCCTCAAGCCACACTAATAGCATTCGCCCCTGTCGGTTTGAACCTTTGTGCAGATGGTTGTCCCTTGAAACTCCCAGAATGTGCAGGTCTCTTCCCAGACTGCCAGTTGTTCCTCCGGTTCTGAACAACATGAAACTGCTCCATGTCTGCTTCCGTCGCTGCTGCTCTCTTGACCAACTTGTCAAATCTTTTGATACCAAGAGGTATCATCCGGGACCTCAAGCTTGGCCTCAATCCATGCTCGAACTTACGAGCCTTCTTAGCCTCATCCCTCACTAGTTCAGGAGCATACCTAGGGAGCTGAGTAAACTTGGTCTCGTACTCTCTCACTGACATGCTACCTTGCTGTAGTGACAGAAATTCCATAGCCTTCTTCTCTTGGACGTCGGGAGGGAAAATAGTGATTGCGGAATTCTTCCAGAAATTCCTCCCAGCCGTGAACTATGCCTCCCATGGTCCTCTTCATCGACTGCCACCACACAGCCACGTCCTTCTCAAGTTGCAGTGTTGCCAACTTCACTTTACTGCCTTCAGGGGTCTCCAGCACTTCAAAGATCGTTTCCATTTGACGAATCCAGTTGTCAGCCGCATCAGGGTCTGACTTCCCTTCGAATACAGGAGGTTTCATTCGTTTGAACAATTCCACTAGTTTAATCGCTTCGGGCACCGGATTCGCCGGTCCCCTTCCTTGGTTATGATTCATAGCCACGGCGTTGAGCGTCTGATAGACCCTCGCAAGTTCCGTTTCCAGATCCAGACCTTCCCCGTTTCTAGCTCCTCTTCTAGACATATTCTGATGCAAAAGATTCATTAAATTCGAAGTATAAGACATGAATTTTAAATCAAATTGCATTTCATTGAATTCCAAACTTTATACATTCGAATTGAAAAATATTTCCTGACATCAGAATGAAAATAGTAGAAGCTACAACAGTCTAACTCCTACGGTTCCTCTTTGCTTCTCGAAGTTCTCCCCGTAGTTCATCAACTTCATCCTTCAGCACATCGGTCAGATTCTTCCTCTTCTCGAGTTCCCATACCCGATGACTGAGAACTGCAAAATCGTCCATTCACTTTGCCAACTGAGCCTCCAATAATCCGACTCTCTCCCGCAGTGTTTCTACCTTCCTCTGAAGAGATATCACAAGACCATTTGGAACTGGTTCTTCTTCTTTGTCAGAAGAGTCATCAGATAAATTCGGAGGTGGGGTGATCTCTCAGGATTCAGGCCATTCTTCTCCGTCAGAATCTGTTTGCCCTGGATAGTACTCGTCCTCAGAATCTGCTTGTCCAGGATGATACTCTTCCTCAATGATATGCCAGTCGTCGTCTCCAGCAGGGTCGAAGTGATCAGCCATCTTAGAAATAGAGAGGAAGAAGCATAAGTCATAGAGCAACACAAATGTAAGTCACTTACATTTAAATCTCTAGACTCAAACACACTCTAAATGTCCACTTCTAGGGTATCGTTCCTTATAAATTTGTACAAGTGTGGAAGCGTCGCTCTGATACCACTCTGTAATGCCCCGAATCCCAAATACACTGAATTCGAGATGTTCTACAGGATCTTTCCACTTCCTTTAGTACAATTTGATAAGGAAATTTGAACTTTTCACTTTACATCAGAGTTTACATCAAACTTTACACTTTACATTGCACAGCGGAAGTAAAATTTACAACAATTGAATAAATGTACAACAACATTGTATAATCTTTAAGCACCCTTTTCTCTTTAATCTTTATCATGTCATTTACCTGCATATAAGACTGTGGGTACGTCAGTTTATTCAACCGACGAACATTATACACGGCCATCCTCTCTATGCCTGAAATAGTATAACTAATTTTCCATATTTAGCAAACACAAACTTGTCACATATCAAACTACAGGGACTACCCTATTGATGTCGTGTTGTGATTGTGCACTTAGTCCTTAATGCAGTTATTTATGTTACATGACACTAATGCGCACTTGTTCGGATTCTATGCATCCCATACTACATAGGTCCGAGGGCAAGCCCCTAATCGTTCTTCACCTTTGTAGGGTTCAATCCCTCGCCATGACTTATTCTACTACTGTAATTACGGTAGGTATCCTAGATGATCTATGAGTACAAGTACGTGTACAGAAAACTTGGAGGGGAATCCCACGTCATGTCACGACGCATCGTGAAGACAGCCTGTGGCAATTCAGCCTCCTTCATGGCACACGATCCTCTTGCAGTCACCAAATATCCCATAAGCGTCACCACCGGGACGGTACCCTGGAGCAGTATCCACGTCATGTCACGACGCATCGTGAAGACAGCCTGTGGCAATTCAGCCTCCTTCATGGCACACGATCCTCTTGCAGTCACCAAACATCCCATAAGCGTCGCCACCGGGACGGTACCCTGGAGCAGTATCCACGTCATGTCATGACGCATCGTGAAGACAGCCTGTGAATACTCTCACGCCGCCAATCCAATGGTCCTCATACTCATGTTTTTCTCCTACTTTCATCACGTCTCCACTATGTACTAATCCTTAGTTTTTATCAGAATCATGAACAAAATCAAAGCTCTGAGATTGGCCTCTCTACTAAACCGGACTTATTCATTCATTCAAACATGACCAACCTTGGTCTTTCCTTTCAATTTTCATTTTATTTCTTTCCAAATGCCGGGGGAGACTTAGCTACTCTTTTGTTTCAATTTTCAATTCACAATTTCCAATATTGAGCATTTCCACTCATAAGTTCATATGTTGAGTTATCATACTCAAATAGCATTTCTCTTTTCCAATCATGATTTCTAAATTGTCCAATAGTCCATAATTATACATTAAATTCAACTATTCATCATGTAACTCATGAAATGTTATTTTCACATAAAAACCCACATCACTAATTATTCAATCAAAGGTGAACATTTACACTTCATAATTTCCACACTATTCTCAAATGAAAATAAATTGCATCACATCACACAATATAATTTCTTTTTGCCACATTAATTTTCTAATCCTTCATTTCAAGTCATTTTTGCAAGATATAATTTCACAAAGAATATCAATGTAGAACTATAGTTCTATATACTCATTTTGTCACAAATCATACTTTATTTTATGTAAATAATCCCCAAATTATTTTTCATAAGTCCCATGTATTTTTAGAAGAATAGTCATATTTTTTTCCTAATTTTTTGATCACCAAAACATCCAAAAAAAACATTTTTTCATACTGCCGAGACCAAGATTCGAACCCAGCACCACAGAGATGGAGGGCTAAGATGAAAGTAGGAGTTGCATTAACTACCCACAACCAAGTAACCACCAAGCATGATCTCCATTAAAATTTTGATTTTCCCTTCAAAAAAATTACAACCGGCCATGCTTTGGGAAGTGCATTTGCACGTGTACGTGTAGTGCACGTGCATGCAACTTGGTCTCTATTTAAAAATTTGTACATTAAATTTTATATAAAAATAAACTTTAAATTGTATCCTACATGACAAGTTGTATTTAAAAATAAATTAACTCATGGGCTTTAGTTTATGGGCCAAAATAATTATTATAAAATAATAAATTAAATTAACTTTGGGCTTTTAAAAGAAAAGGCTTTTTGTCTAATTGAAAGAAGGCTTTATAAAAAATAATTACAAGCACATATTTAAAAATCTATATTCATCATAATGAAAATAATCATAACATTTAATTCAACCAAAAATATTGCACGTGCACACTACGTGCAAAATAAATAATTTTTCATTAAATGAAAAATCGGGGCATTACACTAATAGCTATGCTAATGTTAACGCTCATGTTACGGAGGAGATGGCTCAAGCTGCTAGAGTCTCCCCATTTCCACAAGTCTTCTGGTTCATCCAATGTAGACGAATTTTACGTTGGACAAGAGTTTGTAAGTAAAGAGTCCATTCAGCAAGCTGTGAAAGTGTATTCTATCAAGAAATATCGTGAATTTGTCACATTGAAAACAACATCGTCACTGTACACTGTAAATGCAAAATGGCACCTAGAAAACGTACAATTGAGGAGATCGTACAAGGTCCCCCAGCAGTAAGTGATGGTGGATGCCCTTGGAGATTACGAGCTATTGTTCCAAAAGGTGGGAGAAATTTTTTGGTGAAGAAGATAGTTGGACCTCATACTTGTACGAATCCCACATTGAATCAAGACCACTGTAAAATTGATGCTAACCTTGTTAGTAATTTGATTGTGGGTGTGGTGAAGAAGGATATTGCTTTATCACCGCGGACAATTATTGAGATTGTGAAAATAGAATATAATTATCAGATTTTATATAAGAAAGCTTGGAAAGCAAAACAAAAGGCAATTGAGAGGTTGTTCGGTACCTTCGAAGAAGCATACACGAAGCTGCCTTTTCTACTAACAGCAATTCAAGCAGCAAATCCAGGAACCGTTGTCCACTGGGATAAATATGAGTCTAGTCCTAGCGAGGAAACATTCAAGGGAGTATTCTGGGCATTTGGTCCTTCGATTGAAGGTTTCAAGTCTTGCAGACCGGTTATCAATGTAGATGGAACTCACTTGTACGGTAGGTACAAGGGTTGTTTGCTAATTGCTGTTTTCCCGGATGCGAATGGTTGCTTATTTCCATTTGCATTTGCATGGTTGATGGAGAGAGTATAAATACGTGGACATGGTTTATGACTTGCATCCGGTATTATGTCACCGATCGCGCTGAGTTGTGTGTTATCTCGGATCGTCATGCTGGTATATTGTCTGCTATGGATTTGCAAAACGGAGCTTGGAATGAACCGAATGCATTTCATCGATATTGTATGCGTCATTTTGCCACAAATTTTTTTAGTAAATTTGGTAGCAAGGCATTGCGGAAAACGGCCAAAATTATAGCTTGTCAAAACCAACCCAAAAAGTTCATGGCCAAACTCGCTGAACTTGAAAGCGTCAATGTCGAGGCGGCTAATTGGTTGAAAGAGAAGCCGGTTGAGAAATGGGCACTTTATGCAGATGAAGGTCGAAGATATGGAATAATGACTACAAACCTGTCAGAATGCTTCAATTCAGTCTTGAAAGGAGTCTGTAGTTTACCAGCAACTGCGATTGTTGAGACGATCTTTTTACGTCTCAACTCGTACTTTACTACGCGTCGACAGGAAGCTAGTAAACTTTTATGTGAAGGGAAGATTTTTGCTAAAAGTGTACATGATTTGATTGATAGTCGCCGTGAAAGAGCAAACCAACATGAGGTTACAATGTTTCATCATCAGCCTGGAGTTTTTTCTGTGAAAACGGGTATACGCATGGTTAATGGAGAACGGAAGGGTGGGAACTTGCACACCGTGAACTTGGGTACAAAAACATGCACATCTATATCATATTCCCTGTTCTCATGTATTAGCATCCTGTGCATATCGTGCAATCGATCACAAGCCTTATGTTGATAAATTTTATCTTGTCACGTCATTGGCACAAACATGGGCTCCTGTGTTTAGTCCTATTCTAGATCAAGCATATTGGCCTACTATCGACGGTCCACGACTCGTACCGGATGCTAGTTTGCGACGTTCACGGAAAGGCCGGCCTAAATCCACGAGAATACGCAACAATATGGATGTGAGAGATAGTTCTAGCAGGGGTACAAGAATGAAATGTTCAAGTTGCGGGTTAGAAGGACACAACAAGCGTCGATGTACTAACAGAGCATCTCAAAACAATTAAAATTTGATTATGTGCTTTCTAGTGTGTTTGTAATATTTATATCGAACTAAGCACTTAGTTTGGATGTGTTTAATTGTCGAAAATGTATGATGTTATGTTGATGTTATGAGTTAGTATAATTTTGTAATATTTTGAATTTGGTAGGTGTTGTAATATTTTTAGTTAGTTTGATTTTGTAATTTTTTTTAATGTTCTTAATGTTGGGCATATGTTGAGATTGTGGTTGTGAAGATGTTCTTAATGTTCTTAATGTTCTTAATGTTCTTAATGTTCTTATTGTGGATATGTTAATAAGATTGTCGATGCGGTTGTGGAGATGTGGAGATGTGGCTGTGGAGTTGTGGAGTTGTGGAGATGTGGAGATGCGGCGATGTGGTTGTGGAGTTGTGGAGATGTGGAGATGCGGCGATGTGGTTGTGGAGTTGTGATGATGTTAAAGAAATTGTATGTGGCTGTAGTTAAGTATAGACTCAATCAGCTTGTAAGAAAAAATTCAATCAGCCTCAAGACTCGGTCTTTCAAAGACCGATGTCATTTTAACTAGACTCGGTCTTTCTTGAAGCTGATTGCAAATTTTTGCTTACAGACTTAAGACTCGGTCTTTCAAAGACCGAGTCTAGTTAAATTTAGAACGGTCTTTGAAAGACCGACTCTTGAGTTCAATCTATTCCAGAGATCAAGCTGCTCTCTGGAAATGATTGAACATCATAGTCGGTCTTTCAAAAACCGTTCTAAATATAAGTAGACTTGGTCTTTGAAAGACCGAGTCTTCAATCAAAAAGAAAAAAAATTCACAGATTGAAGACTCGGTCTTTCAAAGACCGAGTCTAGTTATATTTAGAACGGTCTTTGAAAGACCGACTGTGATGTTCAATCATTTCCAGAGAGCAGCTTGATCTCTGGAATAGATTGAACTCAAGAGTCGGTCTTTCAAAGACCATTCTAAATTTAACTAGACTCGGTCTTTGAAAGACCGAGTCTTAAGTCTGTAAGCAAAAATTTGCAATCAGCTTCAAAGACCGAGTCTAGTTAAAATGACATCAGTCTTTGAAAGACCGAGTCTTGAGGCTGATTGAGATTTTGCTACAGCCAGATCAATATCTTTTAAAGCATCTCCCTTTTACATCACAATTTTGACATTCTATAACTTCCACCACATCATCTTCACAACCATGTCACAACCACAACAACAACAACAACATCTCAACCACATCATCTTCACAACCACATCAACAATTTTACATTCTAACATCTCAATTTTGCATTCTTCCACAACCACAAGCACATCTTCTTCACAACCATGTCTCAACCACATCAACAATGTTGTCAAAATCATCATCACAACCACATCAACAAATTTGCTTTAAACTAGACATTCCATAACTTCCACAACCAATTTCACATTCTAACAACATCTCAATTTTGAAATTCTATAACTACCACCACATCAACCACATCATCTTCACAACCACAACTCAACCAATTTCACATTCTAACAACATCTCAATTTTGAAATTCTATAACTACCACCACAACAACCACATCATCTTCACAACCACAACTCAACCAATTTTACATTCTAACAACTCAATTTTGCATTCTTCCACAACCATAAGCACATCTTCTTCACAACCACATCTCAACCACATCAACAATGTTGTCAAAATCATCTTCACAACCACACCAACAAATTTAATAACTAAGAACATTTAAAAAAAACTACAAAATCAAACTAACTAAAAATATTACAACACCTACCAAATTCAAAATATTACAACAAACTAACATCAACATAACATCAATAGTCAAGGGTCAGGTGTGAAGAAGTTGGTGGGTCTTCGTTGTCGTCTACCACGTTGTGGAGTTGCCTGTGTTACTGCGGACAACGGGATGTTCTCCTCTTCTTGAATCTCACCCCCAACTTCTTGTTGTATATCATCCCCTTCAATCTCAGGCCCTGCTTGTTCTTCGGGTTCTGAATCGCTTTGAGGTTGAGGTGGGGGCCTTCGAACAACTCTCTTTCGTCGTATACCAGAACGGCCGCTCGTTCGATATATTGGAGTCCTTAGTATTGCATCTAATGTTGCGCTCTCCCCCACAAGATCAGCTTGTGCACGGCAACAAGATAACATCTCCCGTACGGTATCCTTCGCCTAATTGGCAATGTTGCTATTCAACATAGTTGCACATTTCTTTGCAAGGGACCAAGTCTGGATCAACTGAGAAACATGAAAAGCTGAATGATTAGGTTACTTACAAATACACATATATATAGGAAAACAATTTATTTATAAACTTTAACAATTTAAAACGAAACTTTAAAACTTACAAAATTCCGAACAGTTGATCCCTTTGGTTGGTACATCGGCAACTTAACGGAATGCTGATCTGCTGGTTCGGTCCCTGGTCGACGGATCGGGACTGCCACTCCAGCAGGAGTCTGCAACGTTGGAGAGATGAAACGTTTAGTGACTCTCTCGTACCAAGCCATGTACATCCCATGCACCGAGAGGTCAAACATTGGAATGTCACCGATGATTTCTTGGAAACGGTGAACATTCCATCTCTGAACGTACTCGAAGAAGCAAGCAGCCCAATTGTGACCGGGGGTATGGCCCATTCCTGTGATGTTGTGCATCTCGGCATTGAATGGCGCGGCAACTGGAATCCTTTGGTGAAGACCAAACTGGCGTAACACTCTATCGGGGTAGTAAAACTCGACAACCCCAAAGTTGATTAGCGGTGCTTTCGTGAGCCACAAATTATGCCTGTAAGTGCAAATTGGCGACGGTCGAATCAGTCGCTCCTCCGTGTAAGGAGACCACACTACACAGTCGGCTGCCAACCTATCGAACTCATCGCGGTAGTATGTTAAGCACCTGTTGGGGTTGGCTGTCCATGTCAATTTGCCTGTCTAGTACACACCGATAGGAGGTAGCATGTCAATATCATCGGGAAGAACTGTCCAGTGTGGAGATTGGATCCGTACTATGGGCCGACCTACGTGAATCTGCTCCTGACTCCAGATCTGCAGTAAAATTATAGGCTCATTCATCTGGTTCGAACCTATACTGCACAAACATAGACTCCGATACAGTGACGAAAGTACTGCACTGCCCCAACTGTAACGGCTGACCCTACCTAGATCGGCAATTAATGGTAAGTACATCAATGAGATGCTATTTCCTATCGAATTTGGAAATAAGACGGTGCCGAATAGCGTGAGAATGTACGCCCTACAATAGCACTCCACCTCCGCCGCAGTTGAATCGTCATCTAATTTATTTTTAAACGTGTCCTTCAACCACTTCAAACGGATAAATTTTCCATTAACCTGCACCGACTTCTACTTCAACCCCTAAGTACTCCTCGACTATATAAATCGGGTTGAAGTCCATCGATCCTGTGACTGCCTCTCCATCGATTGGAAGCCCAGTGAGTATGGCAACGTCCTGCAAAGTGACTGTCATCTCCCCAACTGGAAGGTGAAAGGAGTGTGTCTCGGGCCTCCATCTTTCAAGAAGTGCTTCCAACAAAGGACGATCGCACTTGATGGATGTCATCCTGGCAATACCGTAGAACCCACAGTCTCTTAGTATATCGTGTATACGTGGGTGCACAGGTAGTGGATGACCAGTCCTAAAGCGGCACTCCGTAGCCTCACCGTTCCAAATATTCTACGATCGATGCAACGGCTGGAGAGTGAGGAGTGAAGGTTCGAGGGGTCCGGGGCCTCCAGAAGGGATATATGATGACGAAGGGACTGAAGAAGAAGTGCCCGCCTCATTTGGATTGACTTCAACCTACATAACAATAACATTTACATCAATAGACCGAAATGTAATATAATTCTATTAGAATCAACAATTAATTACTTACATTAGTACCTTCGGTATGAGCACGAGCACGACCATGACCACGTCCACCGCGAGTACGTGGTCCATCGCCACGTGGAGGTCTACTACTTTCTCCTACCTCCATGTTACTCCTTGTGCGTGCCATTTACAATAGAATACAAATCCTACAACGTGAACAAAAATGTTATTAACTACACATAACCTAGATATAAAAAACAACAATCTCGAAATATCTTCACAACCACAACATCTCAACAACAAAAACATCAAAAATCTCGAAACTTCTCCACAACCACAACATCTCAACAACAAAAGCAACAACAATCTCGAAACATCTCCACAACAACAAATTCTATATAACAATGCCGTTGATTCTCTAATTTTAGCAATTTAGAGAATTTTAACTCTTTCTTAGCAAAATTCTATATACAATTCTATATAACAAATTCAACTTCAACAAATTCTAAATTTTTTAACTCTTTCTTAATTTTAGCAAAAATCTATATAGAATTCAACAAATACTATATAACAATGCCGTTGATAGCAACAACTTCAACTCTTTCAACTCTTTCTTTTTCAATGAAATGTTCAACTAAAAATAACAACAATAGCTACTCTACATTGTCAACAATAAGTCAAATTCAACTCAGCAACTACACAATAGCATCAAGACTAACACAATATTTGCTTATCAAAAGCTTCAGAAATTTACCTTCCAAGTAGGAGATTCCAAAGCGAGCTACTGACAAGGTAGAGAAGAGCAAGATCCTTCAACCAAGATCTTCCAAAGACGAAGACGAAATTAAACTAGGTCTACGAAATTTGGTATTCGGGATTTAGGGTTTAAAGATATAATCAAATGTGGGGAATAAGGATGGGGAAAATCTAAAATTGATGAGAGATTAATTGGTTTTGGGGAGTGTATCAATCGATTAAAGGGGTAATCGACCACAAAATGCTAGGGGCAATGGGTTCGTTGAGGGACAGAGAGAAGAAGAAAAAAAATTTGAAGTATTTAATATATCGAGAAGAAGAAGAAAGGAGATCTGGGATATTAAAACCCCAAAACTGCAAGACTCGGTCTTTGAAGTCCAAGACTGAGTCTTGCTCTTGGATTTTTCAAAGTCCAAGACTCGAAAGACCGAGTCTAGTTAAAAGTAGCTCGGTCTTTCAAAGACCGAGTCTTGCTCTTCCATTTTTCAAAGTGCAAGACTCGGTCTTTGAAAGACCGAGCTACTTTTAACTAGACTCGGTCTTTCAAAGACCGAGTGGGATGCTTTGGGAAATAAAAAAAAAGTAGGGCAGTTTGGGAAAAACTTAACAAAAAAGGGTCGTTTTGGGAAAAAATTCGGCGGGCTGCAGATGTCACCCTGACATGGTGAAGTGGGGCCCGCCCGTTCAAAAGGCAGCAAATGCTGCCATTGACGTGGTAGGAAGAGGGCCCGCTCGAGTGGCTGTGCTCTCTCTCCTGGCTGACGTAAGGGCTTCTCGGGGAGTGGGATTTATTTGTTGTTCTGTTATTTTTTAAAATTTTTTTTTTAATTTTTTGATTAACAGTAAAGTTATGAACAAACAGAATGATATGAGAATTATTTTTGTTTTCTGTTATCAATTTCTGCTAATATTCTGTTTAATCCTACTAATTGTGATTATCAAAATTGTAAAGATATTTTTCCTATAATCGGATAAATAAAAATCACTTTGATATTATCTTGATATTATCTATCCAAAATAAAGTAAAATTGTAAAGTTAAGAAAGAGATATTCTTTTTGCGTAACAATCAAATTCAAATATTGGTTTTGGATTTTCTTATGAATGTCTAATATTTTGAATTAGTTGAAACAGAATGTTACCAAAGTGACATCTTTTGTATAGATTAATTTATTTAAAATATCAAGATGATTGTGTGTTTGTAATTCATGCGTTTATTAATTGACCCAAAGGTAAGTTGATATTTTGCTGAATTTCATACACATCTGTGGTGATAAATATGTGACATTATAAAGTATTCCATGTGAACAATATGTCAGTTCAAAGAATGACTTATTATTTGACAGGATTTTTTGTCAATATTTGATTGCTACAACAAGAGTACCGCTTACAGTTAATGTTACTGTCCAAAGACTTGATATTAATGTTGTGCCTGGTATCTTGAGATGAGATTAACCATTATTTTAGTTTATTGTTTTATATGGATTCTTATGTGAGCTTGTTTTGTTTGTTTTGTTCTGTATTCAGCTAGCTTATCTTCTGCAGTCTCAATAACTGCTAATATCAACTATATTCCCATGATTAATGGGGCCAATTTCAAGGATTGGAAAAGGAACTTACTGATAACTTTTGGCTGTTTGGAATTAGACCATGCATTAAGGGAAGAACAACCTCCACCTCTCACTTCGGAAAGCACTCCTGATGATAAAAGGGATATTGAAAGGTGGGATTGTTCAAATCGCAGGAGACAAATGATTATGAAACACGGCATTCCAGAAGTCTTTAGGGGCACAGAATCTGATGAGATTAATAAGGCCAAAGATTTTCTCGATCAAATTGAGGAACGTTTTACCAAAAATGATAAGATTGAAATGACTACACTTCTGACTTCTTTGATGTCTATGAAGTATTAGGGTCGAGGAAATGTAAGAGAGTACATTATGTACCATATTGTTTCAAGACTTAAGGCACTTAAGCTTGAGTTTCCTGAGGAATTGCTTGTGCTTATGGTTTTGGGTATCGCTTTCTGCACAGTTCAATCAATTCAAGATCAGTTACAACTGTCAAAAGGAAAAATAAACTCTAAATGAGCTCATTTCTCACTGTGTGCAAGAGGAAGAAAGGTTGAAACAAGATTAGACTGAAAGTGCTCACTTGGCCAATGCCTTTAAGGATAAGGGCAAGAAAAGGAAATGTGAGAATAGGAAAGCTAAGGGTCCAGCTCAAAAGAAACAACAGAAGGATACAGAAAGTTGTTTCTTTTGTAACAAGCCTGGACATATGAAGAAGGAATGTACCCATTACCGCTAAATCTGGTGTGGGGGCAAACAGATAGAATTTGTGGATTCTTAGGAAAACCGAATAGCGAACCTGGAATCCTTCTGCCGAAATTTGACCGCTGACTCCCGCCGTTCACCTGCAAAAAGTGCGAGACACCGGGGTTGATCCCGGCGACGCACCCTCCGACGCTCAAGTCAGTAATCAGGAAGATTATGAGAGAGCGTAAATTGGCAAAAGATTGATTACCTCTTAATGGTGGTGGATGGGGGGTATTTATAGCTGCCTCTGGGATCAGATTAGGAATGTAATCCCTAAAAACATATTAGGAATGTAATCCCTAATTCCCAGTGAAAGGATAGATACGAATCAGGGCCGTTGATTAGAATTAATCAGAAACCCTAATTCTACCCTGCTGGACTGGGTTCGCTACGGGTTGAAACCTGCACCCAGTTGAGATGGATCCGTTCGTGGGATATCGGGTCTTCGGGGAGAAGATCCAGTACCCACTTCAGACCTGCTTGTAGGTGAAATCACCATTTTACCCCCAGGCTTTAAGATTCGTGCCCAATTTGGACGGTTCCGATTTAACCCCTATTTTTAGCCATATCATGAGCCCCCCACTCCCGAAGACTGAGTTTGATCAGCCTTTGAGGAGTAGTTTTTCTGTCTTGATGGCTTGCGGAGTTGTATCGGAGTCCAAACTGGGAGGTGTCGGATCATAGAGTGGGACAGTATGGTGATTTTTCGAGTTGGCTGCGCGCTCCAAGTTGTTCTTGAGCTACTCTGGTCTAGAATTTTTCTTAATTTTTATCTATTTTTTGGATCAGTTATTTAATTTTACGAAGCGCTGATTCGTCGTTCGGGGGTCTTAATCAACCACTCTAGGCAATAATTATTCACTCGAGGGCTCAAAAATGTTTCTCCGAATTTATAATTATTTTCTAGAATTTTTAATTAATTTTTTCGAAATTTTAATCATTTTTTCTTAATTTTTAAATAAATAAAGCGATTTTAATAAATAAAAATTAATTTTTAATACCCAATTACGTCGTGGCGCGATCTGGGCCGTTCATCAGTGTTGAGCGCGAATTTCTGGAGGATCGGACGGCCTAGGTAGCTCGACGAGTATTTTCTTCGTATGTGAGGGTCGGCACCTCGGCACCTCGGTTCGGATCCTCGGCTCGGCGAGCAATGATCTGCCGAGCTACGTGGCACGATCTGGAGCGTCCATTATTGCGCAAATCCCAAAAAATGCTATCTTGTCGTTTTGTGGACGTGGGATGATCTGATCCGTCCATCATGCTTTAGCACGTATTTTGACAAGATCCAACGGTTGAGGAGGGCCGGCACCATTTTTCTTCAAATGTGAGGGTCGGTACCTCGTCACCTCGGCTCGGTGGCTGGGTTGCTCGTCCTCCGCCCTTAGTCGCTCGGAGGCTCGCCCAAGCCGTTCGGTAGCTCGCCTAAGCACTCCGGTGACTCAACTCCTCGTTCTCTGCCCTTAGTAGCCCGATGACTCAACTAAGCTGTTCGGTAGCTCGGCTAAGCACTCAGGTGGCTCGGTAGCTCGGAACGAACGGTTGGGACAAGTGGCTTAATCTGGGGCGTTCGTCATGGCACGAATCGCGAGGACGGGGTTCAGATCACGAGAAAACGTTATCTTGTCGTTTTGTAGGCGTGGCGTGATCTGAGCCGTCCACCATGTTTTGACACGAATTTTGAGGCGATCCGACGGTGAAATTGGCTCGGCGGTATTTTTCTCCATATGTGGAGGTCAGTACCTCGTCACCTCAGCTCAAGAGGATGGTGGCTCGGCGGCTCGACCGAATGCTCCGGTGAATCAGGAGCTCGGATCGAGTCTTCGAACCACGTGGTGAGATCTGAGTGTTCATCGCGGCGCGCATCACGAAGTTGGAGGTTCAGATCACGAAAAAACGTTATCTTGTCATTTTGTGGGGGTGGCATGATCTGAGCCGTCCATCGTGTTTTGACGCAAATTTTGAGGCGATCCGACGGTGAAATTGGCTCGGTGGTATTTTTCTCCATATGTGGAGGTCGCGGTACCTCGTCACCTTGGCTAGAGAGGATGGTGGCTCGGCGGCTCGACCGAATTCTCCGGTGAATCAGGAGCTCAGATTGAGTCTTCGAACCACGTGGTGAGATCTGAGACGTTCATCGCGGCGCACATCACTAAGTTGGAGGTTCAGATCACGAAAAAACGTTATCTTGTCATTTTGTGGGTGTGGCATGATCTGAGCCGTCCATCGTGTTTTGACGCGAATTTTGAGGCGATCCGATGGTGAAATTGGCTCGGCGGTATTTTTCTCCATATGTGGAGGTCGGTACCCTAGCATACTTTCCGGTCATGCCGGAATTAGGCAGTACAGCGGCAATCTGCTGGAGAAGGCGATCGTTGGTCGCTCGGCGACTTACGAGGAGAACGCCCCGAGGGAGATCACCAAGGTGGATGATCTCGCTTCGGTATTATCCGAGCGGGATCTTCTCCAGATCAGAAAGGGGTTCGCCATCCCTCAGGAGTATAGGCTGATCCTCCCCAGCCCTGGGATGCGAGCGAACACCGAGCTGTCACCGGACACGTGCGTCTTCGACTTCGACTCCTTGAACGCTGGTATGTGCTTCCCTCTCCACCCTTTCATTTTGAAGGTCCTTCACTGGTACTGTCTGGCCCCGGTGCAGTTCATACCGAACACTTGGCGCCACGTGCTTGCCTTCTTGCTTCAGTGCCGTATCGCCAAGGTCGAGCCAGACATCGTCATCCTCCGGAGTTTGTATCGAATCAACCGGATGACGAAGCTCGAGCCTCGCCATTACTTGTCACCCCAGGGAGACGTTAAGTTAATAGAAAATCCGGATTCGATAAAGCATTGGAAGGAGAAGTTCTTTCTGCTAAAGGGGCCCTCGACGTTGGACTTCCCGACTTGGTGAAAGGCAGAGGTGCCGAAGTTCGCGAGGGTCGACCCGGTGTTGAGAGCTGCCGAGGAGGAGGTAGCGGCCAAACTAATCGCTCTCCCGATGTTGAGTTGGAGAGAGATGACTGAGGAGGTGCTACACGGGTCGGGCCTTAGTCCGATCGACCCGAGTACGCTCCTGACATCTCACTGTAAATTATTTTCTTCAAATGCCTTATACATTCTTCTAACTTTTTCTTTTGTTATTTTGAACAGAGGCGCCGAAGATGGACTTCATGGGCATGATGACCGAGCGAAGCAAGGTCGCCGACGGCAGGAAAAGGAAGAAGCCGAGCACGGGTCTCACGTCCGGCTGACCAACCAAGGCCCCCTCGGTAGCCGCCGACCCTATTCCTGCTCCTCAGGCCCCGTCTCCGTTGGTGGCCGTCCTTCCCGACCTTTCTGCCCTTGCCCCATCTGCCCCGACAAGTGAGGCCTTTTCTATTTTGGCGGCACTGGCACAGCAGGCCCTGCCTTTGACGCCTCAGGCTGAGCAGATCTTGACCGAGGCCCACAAGAAGCTATTCGTCCCCGACTGGCGGGTGAAGAACCACGACGGCTTTTTGGGCGATTCGCAGATATGCATGCAGGCCGTCAAACATCTTGCGACCCCAAAGGACCGAGCCACCCTAAAGGCGGGGACGACTGGCGACGATACCTATGAAATCGCTTGGTCACTTATGTCGGTAAGTCTTGATTCTTTCTTTCTGAAATTCTTAAGTCCACTGCTCGGCTTTTGTCGCGACATAACTCATACTTTTTGCAGGCCACCTGTCACTTCGGCCACCTCGTCCAAGAATTCGCCGAGCAGGAGAGGGAGTTGAAGGCCCTCAGTGACAAGGACCGGGCAAAAAGGGCGAGGGCTGTGAAGCAGCTCGACGCGGAGCAGCGTCGCTCGGCGGCCTTGGAGGCTCGGGTCGCTGACCTCGAGGCGGCCTTGGAGCGAGCGAAGGAGAAGCTTACTGCGGAGGTCGCCAAGGCTGACGAGGAGAGGGCCGCATCAGCGAAGGCCTTGGAGGCGGTGAAGGCAGAAAAGGGCGAGGCGGTGGAGAAGGCGAGGAAGGAGATCGAAGCCAAGGCGAAGAGCCACATGGCCAAGAATATGGAGCTTTCTTATGCGAGAGCGCTCGACCATGTGGAGGCTCGGGTCCCTGGCTTCGAGAGGGTGGGGTACCGGCTGTGGCCCGGCAGCGAGGTAGAAGGCGACGAGGAGGAGGGCGAAAAGGAGGAAGGAGAGGGAAAGGGCGAGCAGCGGGCCGGTTGGCGAGGTGCCTGTCATTCCGGAGATCGTGGCAGCCGACCCTCAAGCAGGGGCGACGGGGGGCGAGGGGCCATCTGCCGTGGCGCCTGTGTCCGAGTTGCCGCCCCAGGTGGACCCTTGATCCCCTCGCTTTTGTAATAATTTTTTTTCTCTTTTATTGTAATGCCTTATAGCGGACTGGCCACCGCTTTTTTGCTATGAATAAAATTTCGTCCGAACTCGAATTTTGACCAAGTGTGGGATTATTTCTTCGAAATTTGGCCAAGTGTTGGGCTCTGAATTTCTTTGAAGTTCGGCAAGTGTTGAGCACTGCCTTTAGTCTTTTTTCTTTTTGTGTTAATATGCTTCGTTCTTTCAGATCGTCGAACTCAGTTCGGACTCCGAGGCAGCCCGCCTTCGTGCAGAACTACGGAAGCGGTTTTGCGAAGCTCGTCTCGAAGGCGAGGTGGAGTTGCTCAGGAGGGTGTTGTTCGACGTCGAGAAAGAGAAAAGCGAGCTGCTGGCGGAGGTACGCCATTTACAAATAACCGAAGAAGAGCTCTCGGCGAAGGAGGATGAGTTAGATGGGTTAACTTCGGCAATGGGGAAGATGACGGCTGAGCATGACGAGCTTACGGCAGAGGTCGAACAATTAAGGAGGTTTACGGTCGACAAAAGCATTGAAGTGACCAACCTTCGCCGTATCATAGTTGACAGTGCTGGTGACGCAGGCTCGGCTAAGCTTCCTCGGTTTAAGATATCTGTGAAGGACGATACTTTGAAGGATAGGATCGTCGAACTCGAGGAGGAAGTCGCCCACCTTAAACCTCAGCCTTTGAGGGTTAACGTCCAAAGCACTTCGTATACCCGCGAGGAGAGCGAGAGGGGGATCTCCTTCTACGAGCTCGCAACTCGTCCACCTATTGTTCGGCGGAGCCCGACCGATGCTCAGAGCGGTGTGGTCATCTTGTCTAGTGGAGCCTCGGTCGGAGCCACAGTCAGAGGCAGCGTCGAAGAGGCATCTCGGTTTGTTGGTGTAGAGACGAGCTCGGAGGTTAAGCAGCGCCGCCCTCGTGTTTCTCTGAACCAAAACGTCCCCGTCGCAAAGATGCGTTGAAAGAGTTGTATTATGCTTTTGAATTTTTGTAGCACCTCATTGTAGTAGCCTGGTCTTGTAACTTGAATGTTTCGTTTGTTGTACTCTTTAATAAAAGTTCGTTTACTTTTTGATGCACGTGTGTTAGAGTTTGTTTCAACAGTTGTGGGAGCAATTCCGAATAGCAAACCACTTTTAGCTCGCTTAAGAGCGAGCTTGCGAAGCGGAGTCGAGCCAAGTGTTGGACTCCGAACTCGTCGTTAGAGTTTGTTTCAACGGTTGTGGGAGCCATTCCGAATGGCGAACCACTTCTAGCTCGCTTAAGAGCGAGCTTGCGAAGCGGAGTCGAGCCAAGTGTTGGACTCCGAACTCGTTATTAGAGTATAGAGAAGGTAAAAATAGAGAGATACAAGCAATTCACAAGTAAGATATGAAGAAAAATGTTCTTTATTGAAAACTAATAGTCGGCTGCTTCTAAGTTGCGAGCCGTTATTACATTGGAGAAATAAAGAAGCAAAAGTAAAATACAAGTGAAAGGAAAGGAACGGTTCGACATCTGACGGTACTCGGAGAGGCGTTCATTCGCTCTCTTGGTACTTCAAGAGATGGTCAGCATTCCAAGTCCTGGGAATCTCTCTTCCTTCAAGGTCTTCTAGACGGTAAGTTTCGGGCCGAACCACCTTGGTGATCTTGTAAGGTCCTTCCCAATTTGGAGCTAGCTTACTCTTCTGACTGGGGAATGAGATAGCTAACTTTCTCAGGAACAAGTCCCCTTCTTTGAGGTCCATGGGACGGACTCTCTTGTTGTAGGCCAGCTCGATCCTCCTTCGGTAGCTTTGCTGGCAGATCGAAGCTCTTTCACAGAGTTCATCAATCAAATCTAGGTTCGCCCGAAGCTCCCGGGCATTTTACTCTTCTTCATAGGCAATTAGACGAGGAGAGGGTACACCGAATTCTAGGGGGATCACAGCTTCGGACCCGTAGGTGAGATTAAATGACGACTCTCCTGTGGGGGTCCGTTTCGTAGTGCGGTAATTCCACAGTACGTTAGGGAGCTGATCTACCCATAATCCTTTAGCGGACTTATCCAGCCTCTTCTTAATACCGGAGAGGATTTGTCGGTTGGCATTTTCTACTTGACCATTTGACTGTGGGTGGGAGACGGAGGAGAAGCGTTGTTGGATGGCGAGGTCTTCACACAGAGCTCGGAATGCGGCCCCTGTAAACTGTGTTCCATTATCGGTTATGAGGACCCGAGGGACACCGAACCTACAGATGACACTCTTCCAGAATAACTGAAGGACTTTGTTCTCGGTGATTGTAGCCAAGGGCTCGGCCTCTATCCACTTGGAGAAGTAGTCGATTGCCACGACTAAAAATTTGAGTTGGCCGGGAGCTGGTGGAAACGGCCCTAGTAAATCCATCTCCCACATTGCGAAAGGGATCGGACTTGATAGGGAAGCGAGGTGAGCTTGGGGTAGGCGACGAATGTTAGAGTACTTTTGACAAGAGCTACATTGCCGAACATATCGCTCGGCATCTTGTAGGAGGGTAGGCCAGAAATATCCATAATTCAACACCTTCCGGGTAAGGGATCTGGACCCTGAATGTGCTCCTCCTATGCCTTCGTGAAGCTCTTACAAGGCGTATGTGGCTTGTTTGGGGGAGAGGCACCTCAGATAAGGTCTACCATCAACTTGTGTGAAGGAGCGTTTGTACAAGATCCCCTCAACAAGGGTGTACTGCTCCGCTCTAGTTCTGACTCGACGAGCTTCCTTAGGAGCTTCGGGGAGGAGCCCATCCCTTAGAAATTCTACCAGGGGTTTCATCCAATCCTCTTGAAGTTGAACCGGCAGTGACTCCATCGAATCGGAAGTTTCTTCTTCTATGCTCGGCCTCAGGAGCACTTCAATCAGGACGGTCTGCTTGAGACCTTGGAGGGAGGAAGAGGCTAACTTGGAGAGAGCATCTGCTTGGGCATTTTCCTCCCTGGGGATTCGCCGAATAAGTGCCTCTTCGAATAGAGCCATGAGATTTTGGACCTTGGCTAGATACTTAGCCATTCGGTCATCTCGCACTTCATACTCGCCCAAGACTTGGTTCACGATCAGCTGAGAGTCACTAAATATACGGAGGCATTGTGCCCCTGCTTTGCGGGCCATTCCGAGACCGGCTATAAGGGCTTCATACTCCGCTTCATTGTTGGAGACCTTGAAGTTGATGCGGAGGGAGTATTGAAGAACGAAGTCATCTGGGCCTGCCAGAATGACCCCGGCTCCGCTCCCTTCGGTGCAAGAGGATCCGTCTACATATACCGTCCAGATAGGAGGCCCGTTTGCTGCTCGACTGACCTCGGGGATAGTGTTCTCAACAATGAATTCAGCCAAGGCCTGAGCTTTGATCGCGGTCCGGGGCTGGTATGATATATCATGCTGGCTCAGCTCGATCGACCACTTCATGAGACGACCAGAGGTCTCCGGCTTGTGCAGGACTTGCTTCAGCGGTTGGTCGGTAAGAACGACCACCGAGTGGGACTAGAAATATGGGCGAAGCTTCCTAGCTACCATAACCAAGGCGTATGCCATCTTTTCTAGCCTTGGATAACGAAGCTCGGCATCACGAATTACCTTGCTTACGTAATAGATGGGCTTCTGAGCCTTGCCTTCTTCCCTCACCAAGACAGCGCTGAGGGTTTGTTCGGAGGCAGCTAAGTAGAGGTAGAGTGTTTCCCCGGGGATAGGCTTGCCGAGGAGAGGGGGGTTGACTAGATAGGCTTTAAGCTGATCGAACGACTCCTACTGTTGTCGACCCCATTCGAAGCCCTTAGCCCCCCTGAGAGCCTTGAAGAAGGGAAGACACTTCTCTCCTAACATGGAAAGGAAGCACCCTATAGCTGCGAGGCGCCCGGTTAGTTTCTAAACTTCTTTCACATTTTTGGGAGGAGCCATGTCCAGTATGGCTTTGATCTTCTCGGGGTTGGCTTCGATCCCTCTTTGGCTGACCATGAAGCCTAGCAATTCCCCCGACGAGACTCCGAACGCACACTTGTTCAGATTTAGCCTTATATCATGTTTCCTTAATACATCGAATGCCTCCTGCAGATCGGTGACATGGTCGGCCCCACGGATGCTTTTCACAAGCATATCATCAACATACACCTCCATGTTGCGGCCGATCTGATTTTGGAAGACTTTGTTAACGAGCCGTTGATAAGTGGCGCCTGCATTCTTCAACCCGAAAGGCATTACCCTGTAGCAGTAGAGGCCTTGATCGGTAACAAAGGAGGTCTTCAGGATATCCGGTGGGAACATGCGGATTTGATTGTATCCGGAGAAAGCGTCCATGAAGCTGAGAAGCTCATGGCCCGAAGTGGCGTCAATCAGGGTGTCGATGCTTGGAAGAGGGAATGGATC
Source organism: Hemerocallis citrina (assembly GCA_017893485.1). Taxonomy (NCBI): domain Eukaryota; kingdom Viridiplantae; phylum Streptophyta; class Magnoliopsida; order Asparagales; family Asphodelaceae; genus Hemerocallis; species Hemerocallis citrina. The sequence continues at coordinate 128,633 of JACEHZ010000423.1, forward strand.
TTTGGGGCATGCTTTATTCAGGTCGGTAAAATCGATGCAGATCCTCTAGCTCCTATTGGCTTTCTTTACCATCACAACATTTGAGAGCCATTTGGGGTAATTGACCTCCTGTATGAACCGAGCCTTATGGAGCTTGTCCACTTCTTCTTTTATAGCTTGTTGGCGCTTGGGAGCAAATTTGCGCCTCTTCTGTTGAGCCGGTTTGGACCCCGGTGCAACACTCAGGTGGTGGACGAGGAGCTCTTTGGAGATTCCGGGCATGTCGGCAGCCGACCATGCGAAGAGGGCACGGTTCTTTCTAATACATTGGACTATGTCCGAGCTTAGGGCAGATGAGAGAGTCTTGCTGATAAAGAACTTGCGGTTCGGATCTTTCTCAGACAAGAGCACTTCCTCCAATTCATCCATCGGCTCGGACATTGGTCGAACATCATCTTGGGGGATTTCAAGAGTTTCGAGGGAGAGGACTGGACCCCCAGTAGAGGTCATGTAGCATTTACAGGCCATTTCCTGACTGCCTCTGACTTCTCCTACTCCTGCCCGGGTGGGGAACTTCATCTTGAGGTGATAAGCAGAAGGGACGGCTTCGAGAGCAGCTAGGCCGGGCCGGCCTAGGATGACATTATAAGCTGTGGTGACATCAACGACCATAAAGTCCATCGGCTCCGTTCGGGTAGTAGGAGTTTGGCCAGCGGTTACGTCGAGGGTGATCACCCCTTCTATAGTCACTGGCACTCCCGTGAACCCAAGGAGCGTGTAGCCGACGGGCTTAAGCCTGTCCCGGGGTAGCTTGAGCCCTTTGAAAGCAGCGAGGAAGAGGATGTTATCGGAGCTGCCAATGTCCACCAGTATCCTTTCCACTTTAAAATTCGCCATATGGAGGTTGATCACAAGTGCGTCGCAGTGGGGGGTTCGGACGCCCACCAGGTCTTCATCTGAGAATGTGACGGGTACTCCGAGGCCTTTAGGGGTAGGTGTGCCGTGAACCGAATTAACTTCTCTTATGAACGCCTTTCGAGAGGAGTTGGAGGAGCCCCTCATTGGGCCCCCATGAATGAGGTGTAGGACACGCTCCTCTTTGAATTCGGGTGTCTCATCACGTCGTTCAGGATGCTTTTAGCCCCCCGAGGAGGAGGAGGAAGGTCGGTTCGGTCTTTTCTCACAAATTTGGCCAGCTGCCCCCTCTGGATGAGGGCCTCGATCTCGTTCTTCAGGGCCCGACAATCATTGGTGTCGTGGCCATGGTCCCGGTGATAGCGGCACCATTTCTCTTTGTCCCTCTTCTTGCCAGGGGTGTTCATCTTCGGGGCAGGAGGTATCACCCCTTCCTTCTCACCTTCCATGAGAATAGTGGAAATATTGGCATTAAGAGGAGTGAATTTTTCGAATCTGGGGGGAGAGCGGCGCTGACCGCCATTATCCTTTTGGAGCTTCTTGGCTCCTTCTTCTTCTGTTCCCTTTCTCTTGGACCCAGAGGAAGGACCCTCAAAGTTGGGGCGGTGCTCGGCTTTCTCAGCCCGAATATACTTCTCGCTTCGGAGAAGGAGATCGGAGAAGTTCTGCGGCGGCTTCTTGGCAAGGGAGGAGCGGAGGCTGGAGTTAAAGACATTTGATTGGAAAGCTGTGGCAGCGACCGACTGGTCGAGGGAAGTGATGGACCTAGCTTCCGCGGTGAACCTTTTCACATAATCTCTCAACTTCTCACCCTTCTTCTGATTGAGGTAGAGTAGCAAAATGCTGGTCTTCTCAGTTCGGCGGCTACTCACGAAGTGGGTGACGAATAGGGTCTCAAATTGCTTGAAGGAGAATATTGAGGATGGGACGAGGCGAGAGTACCATTCCCGGGCCGGACCCTTAAGAGTAGCAGGGAAGGTTTTGCAGAGCAGGGCGTCAGAAGCTTGGTGGATTAGCATGAGGGTCTTAAAGCTTTCGATGTGGTCCACGGGTCGGACTCCCCGGAATAAGTCTCAAATTGTGGAGGCTTGAAGCCTATTGGAACGGGCGCCTCCATGATGGTTCGAGAGAAAGGAGGTCGGCTCGGACGAAGGGTCCTTCCTCTAAGCTCTTCTTCTCTGTCTAGCTGACCCAAGCGCCTCTCCATTTCGTGAAGATGACGGTAGGCAGTGTCATCCCTTCGACGGTAATCAAACGAGCCTCTGGACTCGTCTTCGTACGAGGGAGAGCGGGGGCTACGACGACGGTAGCTCCGAGAGTGGCGAGGACTAGGAATGTGCTGGGGGTTGCTAGGAGCTGGGGGAGGAGTTAGGGACCATCGACGAGGACTTCGGACCGAAGGAGGAGTGGGGACCCTCTGAGCATTGTTGTTGTTGGGTCGGAGATTGAGGGCTTGTAAGATGGTTGCTTGGAATTGCTGGAACTTGGCACGAGTGATGGGTGCGTCATCGTTCCTCAGAGGTTGCCGACCAGCAGGAGAGTGAGATCTTCTCCTATGGTGTCTGAGGGAGTCTCTTCGCCCTCGGCGAGGAGGGGACCTTCTGTAGTCTCGGGAATGAGGAGATTGCTCACTTGGACGTTGTTGGCGGGAGGCTCCCTCTCGGGCCCGCCTTTCATCCAAACGGAGGCGAAGATCCTCTTCCTTCTGCCGATTGAGGATGGTGTTACGAAGGTCATCGAAAGCTCGAGGGTTGTGGGATGCCATGGAATCGGTAGAGGGATTGTGTATGGAGACGTGGTCATGTTGGAGAGGTTGTTTCGGAGGATTGGGATGGGAGACCCCCACACCGGCGTTCTGGGGACCGGTTTGGCCGCGAGGGAGTTGAAGATTATGAGGAGGAAGTTGGTATTGCTGCAGGGCTTGGTCGGGTTGAGGAGGGAGTCCTTGTGGCTAGACTGTTTCTAGGGGGTTCTCTTGTTGAGGAGTAGGTCCACGGTTGGATCCCCTAGATCTAAGTTTCTTTGGAGGCATGGCTGGGTAGGATCTGACCAACGGGAAGAGGAAAGACTGCTATTCGTTGTTTCCCACAGACGGTGCCAATCTGTTACCGCTAAATCTGGTGTGGGGACAAACAGATAGAATTTGTGGATTCTTAGGAAAACTGAATAGCGAACCTGGAATCCTTCCGCCGGAATTTGACCGCTGACTCCCGCCGTTCACCTGCAAAAAGTGCGAGACACCGGGGTTGATCCCGGCGACGCACCCTCTGACACTCAAGTCAGTAATCAGGAAGATTATGAGAGAGCGTAAATTGGCAAAAGATTGATTACCTCTTAATGGTGGTGGATGGGGGGTATTTATAGCCGCCTTGGGGATCAAATTTGGAATGTAATCCCTAAAAATAGATTAGGAATGTAATCCCTAATTCCCAGTGAAATGATAGATACGAATCAGGGCCGTTGATTAGAATTAATCAGAAACCCTAATTCTACCCTGCTGGACTGTGTTCGCTGCGGGTTGAAACCCGCACCCAGTTGAGATGGATCCGTTCGTGGGTTATCGGGTCTTTGGGGAGAAGATCCAGTACCCACTTCAGACCTGCTTGTAGGTGAAATCACCATTTTACCCCCAGGCTTTAAGATTCGCGCCCAATTTGGATGGTTCCGATTTAACCCCTATTTTTAGCCATATCAGTACCAAATATCACGCATGGCGTGCAAAGAAGGTATGTTTCTTACTCTGGTCTGTTCTAAGGTTAATTTATCTTCACTACCTAGAAATATTTGGTGGATAGATTCTGGTGCTACTACTCACATAAGTGTTTCTATGTAGGGTTGCCTAAGCTGCCGAAAGCCAAATGATGGTGAAAGACACATCTTCGTGGGCGATGGAAAATCGGTAGAAGTGGAAGTAGTTGGGCATTTTAGTTGTTGTTAGGAACTAGTTTTTATTTGGATTTGAAAGTCACTTTTGTTATACCGTCTTTTAGACAAAATTTGATTTCTGTTTCTTTGTTGGACAAATTTGGTTATTGTTGTTCATTTGGAAACAATAAGTTTAGTTTGTCTTTAAATTTGAATGTTGTTGGAACTGGTTATTTGAATGCTTATGAAAACCTTTATTTGCTCGAAACAATTGCATCCTATAATGAAATTTTGCACGTGGAATCATGTGGTACTAAACATAAATTGAATAAAGAAAATTCGGCGTCATTATGGCATAAGTGCTTAGGCCATATCTCAAAAGGTAGAGTTGAGCGTCATGTGTCTAATGGCATTTTAGAGTTCCTGAACTTCACAGACTTTGATGTATGTGTAGACTGCACGAAGGGAAAATAGGTCAAAACTAAGAGATTAGGTGCCAATAGATCTTCAGGCATCTTAGAATTAATTCATACAGATATTTGTGGGCCATTCCCTACGCTTGGAATGGTCAACAATATTTTATATCATTCATAGACGATTACTTATGTTATGGATACCGATATCTCATTCATGAAATTTAAGTCTCTGGACGTGTTCAAAACTTATAAAGCTGAAGTTGAGAATCAAATCAACAAAAGGATTAAAAATGTCAGATCTGATCGTTGTTGTGAGTACTTCGGTAGATATGATGGCTCAGGTGAATTCCAAGACCGTTTGCTAAATTTCTAGAGGAATTCGGTATTGTCCCATAGAAAACCATGCCAGGATCACCTAGCATGAATGGTGTTGTTGAAAGACGAAATAGGACTCTTAAGGATATGGTAAGAAGTATGATTGCTCATTCCACCTTACCTAGTCCTTCTGGGGAGAAGCATTAAAGACAGCAGCTTACATTCTCAATAGAGTACCAACTAAAGCAGCTGCAAATACACCTTATGAGCTTTGGACAGGCAAAGGCCTTGTCTAAAGCAATTTCACAATTGGGAATGTTCAGCTGAGGCAAGGCCTTACAAGACACATGAAAAGAAATTGGACTCTGAAACAGTGAGCAGCTACTTTATTGGTTATTCTGAGCGATTGAGGGGCTATAAGTTTTAAGATCCCACACTTAGAAATATTTTTGAGATGAGAACTGCAACATTTTTTAAGGAAGTTGAGTTTGGGGGGAGAAATAAGGTTAGAGATATTACTTTTGTGGAGGAATTGGATTCAATCACAAACCTAATTCCTATTATCACTTTTGACAATATTCAGGTTCCCACACCTATCATTGATCAAGAAGTGAATCCGGAACCTCAACAAGACAATGTTGAACAAACCCTTATTCAAAATAAGGTAATTGTTCCAGAAGAACAAACTCAACAATCTCAAGAACCAGTGCCATTAAGGAGATCCACGAGAGAAAAGAGGAATGCTATTCCGAATGATTATATTGTATTTCTCCAAGAACATGAGGATGACAATGGAACGATGGAAGATGATCCAATCACATTGATCAGGCCATGAAAAGTTATAACTCTCAAAAGTGGATGAGTGCCATGAATGAGGAGTATAAGTCTATGTAAGACAACAAAGTTTGGGAACTTGTCTCATTACCAGAAGGTGGAAAACCAATTGGTTGTAAATGAATATTTAAGACCAAGAGGGATGCAAATGGTAAAGTGGACAGGTATAAGGCACGTCTTGTAGCTAAAGGCTATACTCAGAAAGAAGGTATCGATTTTACAGAGACTTTCTCTTTATTTTCATCGAAAGACTCGTTCAGGACAATTATGGCATTTGTTGCTCATATTGACCTTGAGCTACATCAGATGGATGTCAAGACGACATTTCTCAATGACGACATTGATGAAACAATTTATATGGTGCACCCAGAAGATTTTGTGTCGGGAGACCCAAAGAATATGGTTTCTAAATTGACGAAATCCATCTATGGACTCAAGCAGGCTTCTCGTCAATGGTACCACAAGTTTCATCAAGTAATTATCTCATTCGGTTTTGAGATGAATGTTGTTGATGATTGTGTGTATCAAAAGTTCAGTGGGAGTAAGCATATATTCCTAGTTCTGTATGTCGATGACATATTGCTTGCCACTAATGATATAGACTTGTTGCACGAAACCAAGAGGTTTCTGTCCAAGCATTTTGAGATGAAGGATCTAGGGGATGCCACTTTTGTATTAGGAATTCAGATACATCGAGATCGTTCTCGAGGTATTCTTGGATTATCACAAAAGGGATACATCGATAAAGTACTCAAAAGGTTTGGCATGCAAGATTGTAGACCAGGAGATACCCCTGTTGCTAAAGGAGACAAATTTAGTCTCAGTTAGTGCCCTAAAAGTACCCTTGAAATTTAGGAAATTCAAAAGATCCCCTATGCATTAGCTGTTGGGAGTCTAATGTATGCTCAAGTATGTACGTGTTCGGATATTGCGTACATTGATGGGATGTTAGGCAAGTATTTAAGCAAACCTGGTATGGACCATTGGATAGCAGCCAAGAGGGTTATGAGATATCTTCAGAGAACAAAAGATTACATGCTCACATATAGGAAATCAGATCATTTGGAGGTCGTAGGATATTCTGGTTCTTATTTCGTTGGGTGTCAAGATAGCAGAAAGTCTTCATCATGCTATATTTACCTGTTAGCTGGAGGAGCTATATCCTGGAAAAGTGTCAAACAGACACTTGTATCTTCGTTCACTATGGTATCAGAGTATGTAGCATGCTATGAGGTATTGAATCATGGAATATGGCTGCAGAACTTTGTCACTGGGCTGAGCATTTTGGAGAATGTAGAAAGACCACTCAAGTTATTTTGTGACAATAAGTCAGCAGTGATGTATTCCAACAACAACAGGAGCTCAACAAAGTCAAAGCATATTGATATAAAGTTCCTAGTTGCGAAAGAAAGAGTGCAGAGTGGACAAATATCCATAGAGCACATTGGGACAAACTCCATGATAGCGGATCCGCTCACAAAGGGATTACCACCTAAGGTCTTTCATAAGCACACTGCTCATATGGGTGTTGTATTATTTGAGGATATCATGATTTAGTGGGAGTTTGTATTTGATTTGCTTTATGTTTGTCTGAGACATTTATACATTTGGTTATTTTCTGATCAGAAATAAAGTATTCAGTTTTCTCACTCTTTTGTCATATTTTGATTCTGACCTCACTTAAGTTTAAAGATGACCAGTTGGAAATAGACATATATATAGATCATATTGCATGAAATTTCCATGCTACACATTCACACTTGATCTATGTTATTTGATTATGTTGATATATGTGACCATTGATGAATTTAGTTACGATAAATGCAACGAAAATTGCTTTGATCCTATATTTACATGAATAATGGACGAGATTGTTTGGCTATACTTTTGGTTATGATAGCAAAAATTTTGAGCTCATATAGTATGTACATTTATAAGGTGTAACATATGTGGCCCAAGTGGGTGATTATTGAAAAATAATCTATGTGGACTCACATATATGACTAAATATATAATTGCTATTCTAAAGTCTAACCCAAATTAAAGTGATCTAACCATAATTAAGTAATGGGTTAAAAGCATATAATATAGAGTGTGATATATTAAGTGTAGAAACCGTAGAGTAAATTTCTAATTTTGTGATGGGCAAAATTGAAAATCACTAATTATCTATTAGGGTTGTGGTCCTCTATATATACGTATCTCCTTATTCTACCTATCATCCCATTAACAGAAAAGAAAAGAGAGACGGCCTCTCATAAAAGTACGTGTCATATAGGAAGATCCAAATCTTCTACGCAATCTCTATCAATGGCTTCAGGTTAGTGCTTCCGCTTTTAATGTTATTCTTTGATTTAGCAAAGATCTATGGAAACATGATTTAGCATTTTATATTAAAGAACTTTTTGTGACATGATTAAAATCTGGATCTATAGAAACATAATTTAGGATGACATCAATGTTTTATGCACGTTGCTTAAGTGTATATAAAATCCATCAGTAATGATATACACAATTAAAATATTTCACTGTGACTGCACTTAACTCTGCTGCATAAACTACAAAGGTCGAAACCACACACAAACCCGCGTATAGAATTCTTTCCCAAAATGTTCCACTTTTTGAAAGTATTTACAAAACTGAGCCACTTTCAAAAGTATTTACCAAATTCACCTACTCGCTATTTAAGATAGCGATTTAGTTCAACTGACCTCGCTATCTCGGATAGCGAGTGTAGGTCTATACATTTCAGGTAAAAATTGAATGTTCAAAATTTATCTGAAAAAATGAGAACAACTGCACTCGCTATCTGAGATAGCGAGGGCAGCTGAACTAGACTCGTTATTTGAGATAGCGAGTGTAGTTATATACATTTCAGGTAGAAATTGTATGTTTAAAATTTATATGCAAAAATGAGTGCAACTATACTCATTATCTAAGATAACGAGTTCATTTGAACTAGACTCGCTATTTGAGATAGCGAATGTAGTTGTATACATTTCATGTTCAAAATTTCTCTGAAAAAATGTGTACAACCACATTCGTTTGAACTAGACTTGCTATTTGAGATAGCGAGTGTAGTTGTATACATTTCACGTTAAAAAATTCTCTGAAAAATGAGTACAACTACACTCGCTATCTGAGATAGTGAGTTCATTTGAACTAGACTCGCTATCTTAGATATCGACTATAGTTGTATACATTTCATTTTCAAAATTTCTCTGAAAAGTTGAGTTCAACTACACTCGCTATCTGCAGTTCAAATGAGATAGTGAGTGTAGTTCAAATGAACTCACTATCTCATATAGCAAATGCAGTTGTATAAATTTTAGGTAGAGATTGCATGTTCAAAATTTTTCTAGAAAAATAAGTACAACTACACTCGCTATCTCAGCTATCTGAGATAGTGAAGCTAGTTCAACCAAACTTGCTATCTCAGATAGCGAGTGTAGCTGTATTCATTTATCCAGAGAGTTGGTTTTAGAGAAAAAAAAACTATAAACCAAACTCACTGTTTCCAACAGCGAGTCTCGTTCAATCAAGCTCGCTGTTAGAAATAGAGAGTCTGTATTTAGACTTTTGTATCTTCGCGAGATTTCTCCAAGTGTTGAAGAAAACTATAGAACTACACTCGCTGTTTGAAACAGCGAGCTTATTTTCAAATAACTCGTTGTTTGAAATAAACAGTAGGTCAATTTGGTAAATACTTTTAAAAAGTGGGTCATTTTGGAAAGTGGGTCATCTTGGGTATATGCGGGGAACTTTTTTCAAAAAGAAAAAGATAAAAATCCTCGCACTGTCACGCCTTGCTTCCCAAAAAGGAGAATATGGAATACGGATACGTGACTAAGTCCAGTAAATGATTTTCATCATCTATAAGCTGTCAGGATCTTTACAACATTTCACAGGAATAATCAGAGTAGAATGAAAGAGAAGTCAACCACGCATGCATAACTGAATCAATATACCAACATGAATTTACTTGAAACAAAATTTAATAATCTCAAATAAATCGGATCTGAACAAGTCAATAATTCTGGGTCACATTGCCCAATACAAAATAATCCAAGTAACAGATACAATTATTCAAATAAGCAACAGGAAATAATAATAATAGCAAGAACTCCAACATCTAAAATCTCAGATCACCTACTCCATCGGGCAGTTGATCTCCAAAATCTGCAATTTAATAAATTGTAGGAAGAGGAAAACAAAACAAAACGCCCGTCAATGCAAGTTACGGGCCGCTTGTAGTGCAGGCACAAGTACAGGAAAAGAATAACAATCATAGAGTAATAGCGAAAGCAAACATAGCATGGAATAGACATGATAACAAGATAGAACAACTAGCATATTTCATGAACAGAATCAAGTAATATAATGTGCTCACAGGGTACGGGTAACATGTATCAGGTATCAAGTATCATGCAAGTAGATAACAGGTAACAGGTATCAAGTAGCATGTACAGGTAATCATGTAACAGGTAAGCATGTAACATGTATCATGTAACAGGTATCATGTTATGTCAAGTCTTGTATTCATTACTATCTAGGTAGCATTTCATGCGTCCCAAACTTTTACCACATGGTTGCTACATTCAAAAAAGTTACGTTTAGATCTAGTGGTGGGTTTCTATAGGGCCGTGTACTCAGGCATCAGGTAACAGGTAACATGCACGAATCACGTAGTCGTGAAATTGCGGCAGCAGGAACATGCATGAATCATGTAGTGATGAAACATGGTAACATATAGTAATAACAGGCATGAATCATGTAATCATGAAACATGGCAACATAGAGTAATAACAGGCATGAATCATCACGAATCATGACAACATATAATCAGATAGTAATAACAGGCATGAATCATGTAATCATAAAACATGACAAAATATAATAATAGGCATGAATCATGTAATCATGAAACACGGCAATAGGTAATGGGAAACACGGCCTCCTTCTGAGTACACATACCTATATTGTCCACTACTAAGGTCTTTCCCTTAACCCCGGCATGATTACTTGTTATTATTATTAAATAGGCATACACATGTACAAAACAGAGCAAGAATAACATGGCATGACAAAGTAACAGGTTCAGGTTGGAAGATAAATATGTACTGGTGAAAGACAACACATAAAAGAGAAGGACAACAAAAATTCTAGTTCAGGACAGTAAGATGGTACTGTACCAAATCTGGGGTTCCCGTTGTCACAAACATGCAAACCTGGATCCGTCAGAAAATCTGGAAAATAGACTCTCAGTCGAATATAGCAAATATATATAAGTCATATGGTATTTCACAAAAACAAGTCTCAAAATAGATTTGTATCCAGAAAACATGTTCAGCCAAAAATCAGAAGTTTGTATTCATAATCAGGAAAACATCATGAAAACTTACTGATTAAATCTATGAAAGATCTGAGGTATTCCCTAGTATGTTTAGTAACAGAAAATAAAGTTTCATAATTTTCCAACACAGATAGAATAGTTAAGTAAAATCAGAAAGCAGCAAGATACATCAATTTTGTAAATCTGGAATCTTAACCTCAACAGTACTAAAACAGCAATATCTCACAAAATATAAATTGAAATCCAGATCCGTCAAGAGGGTGATAAAATAGATATAGTAGGCTATAATTCATATTCACAAAGTTTTTATAGACAATAAATAGAATCAGGTCGAAATTATGTATCTTTACTGAACAGTATGAAAATTCTGCATGTATAGTAATTGTTCACAAGCACAAAATGGTTTATAAAAGTTATCAATTAAATCCATAAAAATTAGGGGTTAATTCCAATCAAGTCTTATTGTAACCAGCAAAATATTGGATCAAAATATTATCTTTAACATCAGTAGAAAAATAAATCACCATACAGAATTCATATAAAACTGGATCTGGAATTTTAAATACATCTGTAGTAAAATAGTCATAACTCGCAACTCATAAATCGAAACTGAGATCTGTCAGATAATCTGGAAAGTAGACAGAATTCTCTATAATTCGTATTCACAAATAATTTTCATATACTGACCTTAATAGGGTCTAAATTACTGAACAAAAATGGGGTACAACCAAAAACTGAAATCTTGTTTATGCATAAAATCCACATAGATCATATGAAACACATCCAAATCATAACAAAAGGGAAATATGGTGTACTAGATGTCCAAAAAACATGTATAGGATATTTTGCAAGTCTACAACGAGTATAGTACAACTAACACAACCAAGCACACGGTATCATACGAACAACATGCATGTATACAACAAGAAGTGGTTATCCCTAAGTTATTTCATGCCATGTGTGTAATGAGGTAACTATGGGCAGGACAACACAATAGAGAAAAGATATAACAGGGGTTTTGCACAAGAATTATCTCTAGACCACAACTATACATTACACAAAGAAAAATACAAGTTACCTGCCTTATAGTCGACGACAGGAACGGTGCAAGAAGCAAGAATAACGGGAATGGATTCCCGAGCAACGAATTCAACAAACGACCACGAACACAACCTCGAACACAACTCACGAATCACACGAACACACGAACTATGAATGCACAACTCGAGAACCAACACATGCACACAAGATAGGGCAGCAGGGAGAAACAGCGATGAGAAAGCACGGCGAGAGAAACAGATCGGGGTCGCAGGGGGAAGACAACGGCGTTGTCGACGCTGCTATCGATGACAGGAGGCAGGGAGGGCGCGATGCAGTCAGCCTGCATCAGAGCTGGCATCGAGGGGGAGCGGCGCAGCACAGGGAGATAGGGTCGCGACAGGAAGAGGTACACAGTGGGGGGTCTGCTGTGGTGCACGATGCTCGGGAAGAACAGGGCGAGGAAGGGCTACCGAGGTGGGGCGCCGGGGTCTGGTGATGTGGTCGCAACGGCGGGAGGCCAGAGAGGGTCGGAATAGGGATGAGCGGGGAAGAAGAGCAGTGTGGCTGACCTGGAGAGAGATGAGTGGGAGAGAAGGAGGATCAGGAGGATGGAGGGAACGGCTAGGTGTTAGGGTTGATGGGGTAGGGGGTACACAGCATGGGTATTTATATAGGTGAGGTAGAATTAGGGTTAGGGTTTGCTAACGGGTAGAGAGAGGATATTGGGTTCCGGGTCCAGGGGGTTTTGGGTTAGGTAAACGGACATGGGTTTGGGGTAAAGTGTAATAGAGTATTAATGGGTTAACGGGTATAGTAGAGGATCCAATAGGGTTTACATGGTTTAGGGTTTAATAGAATATAGGGTTTTGAATAGGATTAATTAGAAGATCCACATGGAATAATAGGATGATCCAATAATGAGATAGGCACAAAAATGGATAATTAAAATAGGGCATGAACAATAAAAAAAATAATGAGGGTCAAAGAAACACAAGCTCGATCAACAGGGATGAAATAATCGACTAACAATCAAATCAAGAAGATCGAATAAAGGTGAAAATCAAATAAATGAATATATATTGAAAATGAAGATCCAATACACGGTCCAAAGAGATACAATGAGAAAAATACACAAAAAAATACATAAAATGAAAAACAGGGGTTACACGCACAAATGTGAGATCCACATCCAGTATCTAATACCCAAGATGCAGAAGTAGATAAATTGACTTCTATAACAAAAATACCTGTAGTGGAAGTCTCACTTCCTTTTTTTCTTCTTAAGATCCTCCAGGTACTTATAGTAGTTCCTCTTTCAATGTCCGGTCTCACCACAGTGGAAGCATGTGCCCTCCTTGGCCACCCCACCCTTAAATTTCAAGGCATAAGTGCTGGGCTTGAAATTGCCTTTGCCCTTCCCCTTTCCCTTAGGTTTCTTAATCTATTTTTTGCCCTTCCTCTTGCCTTTGGCATGTTAGACCATCGTAATGGTCTTTTCCTTATTAATGTCCTGCTCAGCAGTTCTCAGCATACTTAACAGTTCTAGCAGAGGTTTGTCAATTTCATTCATGTAGTAGGTCATGGCGAATTGACTATAACTTTTTGGCAACGATTGTAGGACTAATTCAGTGGCAAACTCTTGACCCAAAGGGAAACCAAGCCTTTTAAGGTTCTTTATGTACCCAATCATCTTGAGCACATGAGTTCCAACATGGCTTCCTTCTGCCAATTTGCACTGGAACTATGTTATTAGGACTTCAAACCTCTCATGCCTAGCCTGCTCTTGATAGAGCCTCTTGAGGTGTACGATCATATCGTAGGAATCCATGTTCTCGTGTTGCTTCTAATGCTCAGAGTTTATGGTGGTTAGCATGAGACAACCAACGCCCAATGTGTCATCTTGATGCTTATTATGAGCATCCTTTCAGTGCGAAGGGCACTTGCAGCAGGTAGCTCAGGAATAGGTTGCGCTACAACATACAATTATTTTTCATGCCTGAGGACTATCCTCAGATTCCTTACCAGTCTAGAAAATTTGTCCCAGATAGTTTGTCCTTCTCAAGGACAGATCACAATGATAGGTTATTTGATGTGTTGGACACCATGGTAATCTATCAACAAAAATATGCAAAGTAAATATCATTTAATTGAAATATTTAACAGAAATATGCACAGTAAAAAATATTTAACCATCAACAGAAATATGCAGAGTATGTATCATTACATTGAATTATTTAATAAGGGTTTTTTTTATATTAAATATACTTCAAACTATTTTTATTCAAATCAATGACCCTCATTATTGACTCAGAAAATCTCATCGTAAGATTTTCTAGTAGGCCAAGATCCATATTTCACCTAGTTCTGAGTCAGTTTTGACTGAACACCCAAAATTCAGTTATTTAGGTAGGAAACACTTCCCAATTACATCGTATGCAACTCTTGGATGGTTAGGTGAATAATACTTATTCTAATATATCTCATAGACTAAAGCCTAATTCTATATCTCTAAACTTTCAATTCTATTGAAATAGCCTAGTAAAGTCAGACCCAATGGTTGGCAGTTGAATATTACTTTTATCCCATCACGTCTCACCAAGATAGATGAATGCACCTTGCTTTGGCAGACCTACAATTAGTCGATCATACCCTATACAAGAGCCACACATTGGAAGGCATCTTATTATGACTTAATATTTACTTTGAGAGATTTTGTTATTTTATTAATTTATCTCACCAGCTATTATCCATTAGCATGCAATAAAAATAAAAAAGGCACCTCATGCAACATAAAAGCATAAAATATATGTGACATGGTTGTGGCCCCTAACACATTTATACTTCCAAGCCAATGAGAATATCAATAATCAAACATAGAGATTGTAACGACTTCTCCAAGCAACTTCCTAGTCAAGTCCTTGTTTGGTTTCCAATTCCTTACATCCACAGTGAGATTACATTTACATATAAAGAAAGAATGTACAATTGGAGTGTAGAGAGAAAGAATTACATTCAGAATGTAGAGAGAAAGGCATGACACGCATGCCATATTCAAATTACACTTTGAATGTAGAGAAAGGCAGATACACAGGCTGTATTAAAATACCAGAATATAAACCATACATCACATAATATAAACCATGCATCACAAAACTAAATCATGCATCACAGAGTTAAGGCCACAACCATGCACCATGCATCACATAACATAATAAACAAAGAATATGTTGTTATGATTTATTTAGTTTATTTAAAAAGGATTGGTTTTTGGGGAATCAATATTATTACCCTATGCAGAGTTAAAATGGGGCCTCATCATCCCTTGCCACTGTCGGAGTATGAACTCTTCATGCTTTAAGAAACCCCAACGTCACTGCAAATCACATCTTGCTGCTCCAGGGTTTTTAATGGTTCCAAACCGATGGCTACCCTGGTGTGGCATCTGTATTAACAACCAACACATAAACGAATCCTTATATTGCAACTGTTGCAAAAAATATATCACATATGAATCTTTCTTCCAAAAGTGTGAACATATCATGAATAATCACATATTATACATAACCGAATTATGGTTTCGCAAGTGGCTCTGATACCACTGTTAGGCTTCAAGGGAAATTACAAATTACGTGGATCTATGCGAAAATCATAAATCGTGTTTAGGAGTTATACCTTAAAGATGGATCTGGAGTCTCCAAAATATGCCAATTACAGTACTGCAAAGGTTGCGGTGCCTCTACTGTATCAATACGAATGGATCAAATTAAGCTCTCTTTCACGCTGCGGTGCTAGCTGCGGGAAGGGGATGTTTCTCATGATCTCTCTCTCACACAATTTCTGTGACGGTTAGGATTTTCTCCTGCCTCTTTTCCACAGAAATATATCGTATATATATAGTTGTAGAAAATCAATCCTAAGAGAGTGGTGATGCGGTTGGGCTCACAATCTGACCGAGGTCAAATTCGTGTGTGGCTCTTCTAACTTTTGTTGGCCCATCTAATCTAATTAATTACCCAACTATGTCAGGAGTTCAAGTCTTACTAGGATTCCCAATTAAATTTATCTCATAAATTTAAATCCTAATTTCGATCAATTCTAAGTGTGTGACCCTGTAGGTTTTCATTATGTTGACAGTGATACTAAAATCATATTCCAGTGTTACAAATAGTGAGCAGTATCTAGAAATACATCACTGTTACTCAAGTAACGGGAATGCCAGTGATTTGGCATAACCTATCCGTCATCAATGCTACCATGTAGTCTAGTTTTTTTGTCCAGATATCTTAATTGACCACAAAGCATAGAGCGTGTCACCCTTGTATAGTTCAATCTTTTTTTTTGACGTCTGAGTAGACTTACTAAAATAAATGAGCTCAATATCTCATATTCACTCCTTTGAACACGACCATACATTTTACAGTCTCACTCAATCAAGGGACTCATAGATATCGCTCCTGTTATGTAGGAGGGACAAATCCTATCTAAGTTACTCACATTCTTCCGCATGATTTTTAGTATATCTAATAGTCGACTTTATAATCACCTTATTACATGCAACGTTTGACGACATTAAAATATATAATTTCTCATGTAGGAAAACGTAATGACTTCAAGTCAAATAACTACATACACCATGGTCAAAAACTTTAATTTACGGCAAAAAACTATACTAAAGGTTTCTTTAGTGATTGAGAATTGCAAAAAAAAATCCCGAAATAGGTCTCGTTTTGAAACTAATTCCTAAAATAGGTATGTTTTGAAACTAACTCCGAAGATAGGTCTGCCTTCATAGGTCGCAATACCGAATTGCGGCCTCTTTGATTTCGTGGCCGCAGTTCACAACTGCGGTCCAAGTATATATCATACATTTTTGGTTAACAGGCTCGGAGACTTGGAAAAAGATTGCCCAAGTGGTCGCTGTTGGGTATTGCGGCCTCGAAACTATATAGGACCCAGTACCGAACTGTGGCCTCTTCTATTTTGTGGCTGCAGTTCACAACTGCGGCCCAAGTATATATCATACATATGTGAAAAATAGGAGGCCGCAGTTGGGCACTGCGGCCTCGATAATACATAGGCTGCAGTTCACAATTGCTGCGGCCTCAGTTATATGGTTGATGGGGTCCAGTTATTAAAACATTTTAATACCCATTCGACCATATATCAAGGTCGCAGTACCCAACCGCGGCTTCCTATTTTTCACATTTTACACTTGGGCATTTTTTTTCAAGTTTCCGAACCTATTAAGCAAAAATGTATGATATATACTTGGGCCGCAGTTATGAACTACGGCCACGAAATCGAAGAGGCCGCAGTTTGGTATTGCGGCCTATGAGGACAGACCTATCTTCGGAATTTGTTTCGAAATATACCTATTTTGGGAATTAGTTTAAAAAAGATACTTATTTTGGGGGGAAAATCTGAGAATAGATGTATAAGTGTATCCTGTAGTTGGTCCCATATGAGTATTCTCAGTTGCTCGAGGAAAATTTAGGGTAGTTTGTTGCATTTTTAGCCTATGAAGTATTTTGTTCTTTCTGTTAATGAAACTACAAAGAAGAAATGACAAGAGAACTGTATATTGATAGAGGAGTAAAATAACTGTAGAAAACAAGAAATGGATACTAAATAATGACACTGTACAACAATTTCTAAGAAGGGATGTAGTGCACCTATAGGTAGCATATGCTTGTTTAGGGTACAAGATATCATGGGTTCAAATCGTGTAATCCCTACGCAGTACTTGTACATGGGAAATAACAGGGAACAGATTGATCAAAATTTATTCGAATGGGCATAATGTTTCATTTTTGTATATTAATGTATGCAAGACACATTGGGAGTTGAAGCAACAAATTTTCTTTCCTATGTCTATGTCCTACCAGTCTATGTCCTATCATAAGAAAGTGCTTATAGTTTTATTTGGTTGAACAGAGGTCTCCAAAATCTGTTGTTGTAGGATCTGTAATTGTATGATAATGATCCATGGGATATTTTTAACTTGAAGATGGCTTGTATGACAGGTTTTGTTATGCTTCGTTCGAGTTATTGTACACTTCGTCTGAATTCGTAGAAGGATCTAACAGAACTGTCACGCCCCGCTTTTCAAAAATACGGAATACGAGCACATGATATTGGCCCAGTGAATGACTAACGTCACACATAAACTGTTTATTCGATCAACTCAACAATATAATCAATACAGAACAATTGCACAGACAATAATAATAATAATCTCACGAACAATAATACTTGGAATGAAACAATATAAAATATCCAAATACAATAATAATTCAACATCTGGAAACAAATAGCAACAATATTCGGGTAAAAAGCCCACAGTACAATGAAATAACAATAGTTCAATAATTAAATCTCCATGATAAAACAATAATTTATTAAGCGGCAATGCTATCAATTCCTTCACCAATATTGTTCTCCCAATCCATCATGCAATTCTCCATCAACACCTATAAACACTTCATCTAAAAAGATGAGAAAAATTGTCCTTAGAGCAAGTCATGGACAGCAAGTAGAGAAAGCAAAGAACAATAGAATAATGATATGACAATGAATTCAATGGATCAATAGGAGTAATAACATGAAACAATAGCAATAATCCATATCCTGATAATCGATGCAATTGGTATAAATAATGATTCAATAATCTATAACAATATTTAATGATCAATATCAATAACACTTAACCAATATTCGATATCAATAGAAACAATGATGAACAATATGCAATATCGATGTGATTCAAATTCTTAAATGTATTTATCATTTTAATCCTAACTAATGCACGTACTACTGTGTCCCATATGTTCCATACCACATGTTCGATGCATACAATCAATTTCGTTTAGACTAAAGTGGTAGATTTTACAGATCATGTAATTGGGTATTTACAATAACAATGTTCCATCCATAACGATAATTTATCCATAAGAAGATACAAGATCACAAGATCACACGAACACAAGATCACAAGATAATGATATAGGGAACCACGGGTCTCTTATCCGAGTACAGTCCCTATATAGTCCACTACTAGAGTCAACCCTTAAAGCCCGGCTTGTTAATTATTTTATCGATGCAACAATACAATATGCAATCTAGAGACATTAGATAAACGATGGTGACAATAGAAAAACAATAGGATGATAACTTACATAGGACAATTAGAATGATAACAATAAGACATTAAGATTATGCAATGCAATATATACACTTCAATTCATATAATACAATGATCTAGGAATAATTAATCTATTAAAAACTGGAATATAAAATTCTGGACATCAAGAGTAGTCTGTACAAAAATGCAATTTTCTGCTGTTTCAGAACTCAAAAACTGAATCCGTCAGAAGTTCTAGAAACTAGACTTCCACATGGTTCCAACGCATATTTAAACTTCAAAATCCGACAACAGTAGCTAGGTCAAACACACCATTCTTTACAGACTTTAGGTTTAGGCAAAATTTCAACATCATGTTATTTTATTTTTAGAATCAGCAAAAACTCATTAATAAATTCATTAAAAATATTTTCTAGAATCCTAAACATGTTAAGCAACGATATGATAATTTTCAGAGCAAAATTTTATCATTTGATCAGTCTTTTTACTGTTTAAACATGAAGGATATAAGAATCTGAAAATCTAGAAATAAAAACACAATTGTAGTAAATCGATCATAACTTTTGCTTCACAACTCGGAATTCAGAAATTCAAGATGTTCTGGAAACTAGAAAGATAAGACAACGATTCTTATTCAGAAAGTAATTTATTTTGAGATTATTTACTAGGTCAGAGATAGCAGACAATATACAGTCAGCAATCAACATACAGGGATTTGGATATTTTTCATGAAATAAATTAATTAAACATGATTGATATCAATTCTATTAGTCGATAAACTTCTTAGTTCGCATAATGAGTGTCAAACATGATAAATAAAATTAGAACACACATACATCAATTTACCATCAACAAACGCCAATCAATCAACCAAACATACAACCTAACAATTATTTCTACAATAATTTAATTGTGAGACAATTATATGAACAACCCTATTCTCAATTCTATATAAACACATGAAAGATCCAATCTTTGGAGTCAATAGAGGCACGATGTCAAGAATATTGAGGTTATCTCATGTAAACCCTCAATAGACTCAACGAAAGATAATCAATACAATGATATGATAACGAATATGATTTATTTGCAAGAATTTCAATAAAACTTGAATTTGATACGATGTTCAATTCAAGGGGAGAGTGACTTGCCTTTTGGATGATAAAATTGAATACCAAGAATAATGGGATAAGGATCCTGGAGCAACGAACCCACGAACTAACACAATTTAGTACGTGTATAATACGTGCAATAAGATCTAAAGCAACAACCAACGGCAACAAGGGCACAGAAAGCAACAGTAAAGAAGGGTCGGGATCTGCGGGGCTCGACGTCGACGGGAGGTTGACGGCGGCGTGACGGGGACAGGGGCAGCGCGTCTGTGCTGGCATCAATGGAAAGGGGAAAACAAGAGGTTAGGGGGTTGGGTTCTGCTGTGTGGCGACGCTGAGGGTGAGCGGGAAGGTGGAGGATCAGGGGGGTCTGCTGGTGGTCAATTGGAAGGGTCGCCGAAGGAGGGTGGCCAGAATTTGGCTAGGGATGAGGCACAGGAAGGTGGGTTTGAAGTTGGGCGGGAAACAGCTGGGGAGAGAGAAACACAAAGGAGAGAGAAAAGGAGAGAGGAGAGAGATTAGGCGGCTAGTTAGGATTTGTATTGTGCAATTTTTAGGGTTTGCAATTGAATTGTATTTATAGGGTGTAATTAGGGTGTTGGGTTAATGGTTTAGGATCCAATAATAACAGTTTTAGGTCAAGAACAATTGAAATTGAGTTTTACGGTTCAATAAGAGATAGATATAAAATAATAGGGTTCAATAAAATACCCACAATTAAATTATAGAAAATACACGAAAAGTACCTATTGTCGGGAATGTCCTGATTGCGCAGGATAAGATGAGCACTAATCATGTTTACATATTCAAGAAAAAACAACTTAATAAATTCGCATATGTGGCTGAAGTCTGTTCTATGGCAGAACATCAGAACATACCCCCCATCGGCATGTTTGTGCGCATGCTGGCTAGTACAAGCGCCACAGAGGTCAGTACTGTTTTATTTGTGTACTATGTTTAGTGAAAATCAAAGTCTGTTACTTGCAATGTTGAAATGTTTTTCATAGAGGCAACATTCTTCTTATATTTATTTGCAGGGTTCCTCTGGATAGTACATACGGGCCACTCTTCCACACATAAGATCAGATATTCCTATAGTCATTGTTTTCGAAGGATTAGGTTTTGTTGCTGACAAAGATACATTGGAACATATATGTGTTGAAATATAGTAATTGTATATTCTATTTCCTAATATATAGGAAACAGATTCCCCAAATCTCTTATCTCCCCAATCTTCTCTCAATCACTTATCTTCTTTTCCAAGAATGTAATTCATATATATAGATATATACAGTAGAGAAATAAATGAATAAGAAAGATTATTTTCCCCAAATCTGATTCCAATATTTCTACATGGTATCAGAGCCTAACATATCCTAGGCTACCTGAAGAATAGGTGTTCTTCAATCATCTTCCCCAAAAACTGAACCCCCGAAGCCCTACCGATTTCTAAAGCTGTAGACGTCTTTCCCCGACAACTAAAGCCGTCATTGACATCTTCCCCGAATTCGGATCTACCTCCATATCTGAAGCCAAAGCCCAACCCATCGTCGTCCTACCCATCATCGTCGTCGTTCTTCATCTCATCGTCATCGTAGGTCTTCATTTCCTTCGTCAACCCACCTGAAGCCCCTCGAGCCCCTCAACTGACATTGCTGTGATTGAAGCCCCAACCCAAATCGTCGCTGCTTCAATCGTCGCTGCTTCATTGTTGCTACAGCTCAAAGTTGTCGCCGCCCGTCGCCTCCCGTCATTGCCCAACTCTGCCAAAACCCATACTCCGCTGCCATCGCTGTCGCCCCGATCCGCTGTAGCGCCATTCCAGCTACCACCATCGAAGCACTCACCTACCGTCGTTGCCCACCATCGCACTCACGATCCCTGGATCCTTTCAGATCTGATTTTTCCATTGGTGGATTTTTTTGTTGTTTGGTCTTCGGGCTCTTGGATTTGATCTAGATCGGATTTAAAAGGAGCTATTCTATTGGTTTTGCTATTGCTGTCTGCCATTTGCAGTTGTGCCTGTCCACTGTTTGGTGTTTGGATCGGAGGTTGCTGCTTGCTATGTGGCTGCTAGTAGTGCTTGTTGAGTTGATATTTGCTGTTTTTCACCTTTCGAAGTTTTAGCATAGTGGAAAGGACTTTCACCACGGAGTAAAGGAAGTGTACTCATTGTGGCAAAATCAGTCATACCAAAACCCGATGTTATGAGATTATCGGCTATCCAGAGATCTGCGATCATAGCAGGCATATTCGGGAGAAGACTTGCAATCAACCCACTGTCGCACTTGGAGTTGCTGATCGTGCTGCTGTAGGTAATGATGGTAAGGTTTTTAATATTTCTGCCTCTGTTATGAATAATGCATGGATAATTGATTCGGGTGCTACCGACCATATGACTTTTGATTCTAGACAAGTTCAAAATTTTCAACCATCCACCAAATCAACTGTATCCACTGCCAATGGAGATCCTTCCACTGTTACTGGCGAGGGTACCATACCTCTCACAAACAACCTAACCTTAGATACTGCCTTAGTTGTGCCATCCTTGAATTTTAACCTATTATCTATTTCTCAAATAACTACTGCCTTACATTGTATTGTAGTCTTTTGGCCTTCACATTGTGTGTTTAAGAATATTCGGACTCGCAAGACGATTGGTTATGGGGTTAGACACGGGAAGTCTATTACCTGGATCTAGAATCTGAAAGTTCAAGCAAGTTGACTCAAGCTCTAAGTATGGAAGGATCCGAAGATGAGAAGAAGAAATCAGATATTTGGTTATGGCATCGACGTCTAGGGCATACTTCTTTCGGTTATTTAAAGAAATTATTTCTAAGTTTATTTTTGAAGTTGGATATTTCTGCCTTTCGGTGTGATGTGTGCGAACTCGCAAAAGGTCACCATGTCTCTTTTCCTCCAAGTCCAAGTAGAAGCTCTCTTCTATTTATGATTATTCATTCTGATGTTTGGGGTCCATCCAAACCCACTACATTTGGAGGAGCCAAATGGTTTGTGACATTTATTGATGACTATATTCGTATGACCTGGATTTGTTTGATGAAGTCGAGAAGTGAAGTTAGTGGCTTATTTCAGAAATTTTACAAGCATGTTATGATTCAGTATAAATCATAGATTCAAGTTCTTAGGAGTGATAATGGCGGAGAGTACCTGAGTTCGAATCTGCAACAATATTTGGTGGAACACGACATTGTTCACCAGACTACATGCTCATATACACCTCAACAGAATGGGGTTGCAGAAAGAAAAAATAGACACTTGCTCGTGGCGGTCCGTGCTTCTCTTATCCATGGAAATATGCCACTCATTTACTGGGAGGAAGCCCTTGCTTCTGCTGCATACTTAATCAACGGAGTTTCCTCTAGTATCCTAAACTTCCTCACACCATTTCAAGCATTAACTGAAGCTGCGGATGCACCAAAAGTCATCAACTTGCCACCTCGTGTGTTTGGGTGTGTTGCATTTGTTCATCTTCCTCAATATGAACACAATAAGTTAACTCCTCGAGCTGTCTGCTGTGTTTTCGTGGGATATGCACAGAATAAGAAAGGGTATTGGTACTATCACCCACTAACTCAAAGGATGTTTGTGACTATAGATGTTGTGTTCCATGAAGATGAGATGTATTTTTGTTCTTCTACGACTGAACTTCAGGGAGAGTACCGAAGTGAAGTTCAGACTCTTGGTCATGATGAAGTAATTACCAGTCAGAACGAACAACTGGATACAAATAACGGCGAACACTTGAATGAAGACCTAGTAAGGGAGGAAGATCCTCATGAAGAAGTGCAATCAAGGGAAGTTGACTCTCTTGAAGAAGACCCTCTTGAAGAATTGCAACCAGTACCGAATTTCAGTGAGAGTGAACTGTCAGAACTCCAAAACCAATCGTCATCGTTGTCCGAAGCTTCTAGATGAGAACTCCCGCACCGTACTAATAGAAGTATTCTAGAACCCACTTATAAACCTGATTCCACTAGTAACGTAAAATATCCCATGAGTAATTATGTATCCCCTCACCGCTTGTCGGAATCAATAAGTCATTTGTAAATCAATTATCTACTGTATCTATTCCTAACAGTGTGCAGGAAGCCCTTACTGATCCAAGGTAGAAAGCGGCTATGGATGAGGAGATGAAGTCCTTGAAAAGGAATGAGACTTGGGAGATAGTCGAGCTGCCAGTAGGGAAGAAGCCAGTAAGATGCAGATAAATTTATACGGTGAAGTATAAGTCTGATGGTTCAATAGAGCGATACAAAGCAAGGCTGGTTGCCAAAGGATACACTCAAATGTACGGAATTGATTATGAAGATACATTCGCACATGTGGCAGAATTCAATACTGTTCGAGTTCTACTGTCACTTGTTGCAAATCTTGACAGGCCGTTGGAGCAATTTGTTGTGAAGAATGCATTTTTGCATGGGAAATTGACAGAAGAGGTTTATATGGATCTTCCACCAAGGTCGAACAAACCAGTCCAACACAGCAATAAAGTATGTCGTTTGAAGAAAGCATTGTATGGACTTAAACAGTCGCCAAGATCTTGGTTTGGGAGATTTACAAAATCAATGAGGACATTCAGATACTATCAGAGTAATTCAGATCATACTTTGTTCCTAAAAAGGAAAGAAGGTAAAATTACTGCTCTCATTATTTATGTGGATGATATGACAGTAACTGGAGATGATCCTGAGGAGAGGAAGGCATTAAAGAACTACTTGTCACAAGAGTTCGAAATGAAAATTTTGGCTCTTTGAGATACTTCCTTGGTATTGAAGTTTCTCGCTCAAGAAAGGGGATATTTTTGTCTCAAAGAAAGTATGCTTTTGATTTATTAAAGGAATCTAGAATGTCCGCTTGTCATCCAATTAGTACACCGTTAGAAGAAGGATTGAAACTGTGCAACGAAGCTGATCATGTACCTTGTGATAAGAAAAGATATCAAAGATTGGTTGGACGGCTGATGTATCTTGCACATACACGACCAGATTTGTCATATTCTTTAAGTGTGGTAAGTCAGTTTATGCATGCACCTTGGAAACAACATATGGATACGGTGATGAGAATTATGAGATATATTAAGTCTGCTCCAGGAAAAGGGGTCTTATTTGTGAAATATGGCAACTTGAAGGTTGAGGCATATACTGA
Source organism: Hemerocallis citrina (assembly GCA_017893485.1). Classification (NCBI taxonomy): domain Eukaryota; kingdom Viridiplantae; phylum Streptophyta; class Magnoliopsida; order Asparagales; family Asphodelaceae; genus Hemerocallis; species Hemerocallis citrina. The sequence goes on from JACEHZ010000423.1 coordinate 153,773, forward strand.
TGCTGATTGGGTAGGATCTATAATTGATAGGCGCTCCACTACAGGATACTTCACATTTGTTGGAGGAAATTTAGTTACATGGAGGAGCAAAAAGCAAAATGTTGTTACGCGCTCTAGTGCAGAGGCTGAGTATCGCGGAGTAGCTTTAAGTATAGCGGAAGCTTTATGGCTGAAACTCTTATTGCAGGACTTAGGTTATGGTCCGAATGAACCTATGAAAGTGTATTATGATAGTCAAGCAGCGTGTGATATTGCTACTAACCTGGTTCAACATGATAGGACGAAACATGTAGAGGTGGACAGATTCTTCATCAAAGAAAAAATAGATAAGAAGGTCATTGAGATATCGAAAGTGAAGTCTAATCATCAGCTCGCAGATATCCTAACCAAGGCAGTTTCAAATCGGCTCTTCTTGAAATTTGTTGACAAGTTGGACATGTTCAATATCTATACACCAACTTGAGGGGGAGTGTTGAAACATAGTAATTGTATATTCGGTTTCCTAATCTACAGGAAACAGATTCCCTAAATCTCTCATCCCCAATCTTCTCTCAATCTCCTATTTTCTTCTCCAAGAATGTAATTCATATATATAGATGTATACAGTAGAAAAATAATTGAATAAGAAAGATTATTTTCCCCAAATCTGATTCCAATATTTCTACAATATGTTATGATTTCTCTGACACGCAAATGATGGAGTTATTGCGACCGTCTCTTGAAGAAGCATTTGTTATTCAAAGCCAAGAGGTACTTAATATCATCTGTTTCCTGCAACTAGATTTTCATTTGCGACAAATTATGACAAGGTTACATGATGTCTTGAATCTCTTGTAAGTTACTGGTTGCGTTCAGGAAGTCCTTGTGAACAAATAATTTAATCTCTAAATTTTGCAGATGGCTTGAGATATAATTTAACAAATGCAATTCTTGTTTCTTGAAATATTCCAAAACAGCAACCAAAAAAAAAAAAAAAAAAAAAAAAACAATTGTGAGCAAATTTGACAGCAATATTACTAGTTATATTCTTCCTATGTATCTTGCACCAAATTGGGAGTTCTGCTTGTTGTACCAAGATGATGATTGTGCCTGGTTCGATTGCTGCATGATGACTGAAAATTCTCATAGAAACTGTATTATCATGTAACTGAGAAAGAGGATAACAATGTTTTGATGGTGAAGCATAAATTAGATCAAGGAAAGTGGTGAGGTTGTCAAGGTTAACTCTGCACTCTTGTTATAAGCATCCACATTCATAATGCCTTTGATTAGAGTGTTATATATGAACTTCCAAGGACAGCCACATGACAAGGCACCTGGACACGCAACATGTTGAATATTATGTATGAAAACCAGCACATGCTATGGATTATTTTTCTTTTTTTTTGCATAAATGAACTCTAATTAGTATAGGAAGAATCATGTCTTTGAGATATTATCGATTTTTTCACCGGATTAAATGCATTATACTCTCACCTTTTAGGTGGCGTTGGACTACATAGGGAAGCGTGGGGCAACAGTTGGGGGTCTCAAGAGAGAAGAGGATCAAGTATGTATTGTCCAAACATCCTTCTCCACCGTGTGTCGTATTTGTTTCCCCCTTTTCTATTTGTTGCAAGAGTCATTTTTCCCTCGTTTGTAGGTATGCTAAAGAAATTCTTTAAAATTAATCTTAGCTTTTGTGCATTCTGTTAGATATATCATTCATCGTCTCCTGCTATGTGCACTTGGGCATAGGCAGGAAGATGATAAGGATCATTATCGCAACAAAAGGCTGGACCTTGCTGGTCCTTTACTTGGGGGTTTGTTCAGAATGGTCTGTTTTTAACGGAACTCTGAGTTTTAGATATTCATAATTTATCATTTTGATTGATATGAACAAACTTTTTGTGCAGTTATTCAGGAAATGGATCAGGGATGTGCGGTCTTATGCTCAGAAGGTGCAATGCTTGAATGCATGATTAGCATAAAGTTTATTCAACTTTTAGTAGTTCTCTGGTTACCATTAAATTGTTTATTCCGTGATGTCAAACAGTGTGTAGACAGCGGAAAAGATGTTAATCTGCAATTTGCTATTACAGCTAAAACAATCACTAGTGGTCTTAAGTACTCTCTTGCTACTGGAAATTGGGGACAAGCTAATCAAGCTGGTACTAGGGCAGGGGTTTCACAGGGCTATTATCTTTCTTTCAAATGCCTTCCTTTGGTATTGAAATTTAAGTACTTGGGCTTTTATCCAATAGGTGTTGAATCGCCTAACTTATGCATTTACCCTGTCTCACTTGAGGAGGTTGAAATCTCCCATGGGCCGGTGAAGGTGTGCAATATCTCAAACTCAATACTATGTAGCGGTATTGCTAGTTTTAAGAACATACCTCTGATCTGAGGGCTTCCTGCTTATGCAATCAGGTAAGCAGGCGAAACCACGGCAACTGCACAATTCTCATTGGGGAATGATGTGTCCTGCCGAAACACTGGAAAGACAGGTTGTTGGTCCTGATAATTGTTTTTGTTTTATCCACTTGTTAATATCTAACTATTTGACATTTGTTAGAAAAGGGCTTTAGGCAAAAGAACCTTTTACTCCAGTTTGTGCAAAATTGTACTAGTCACTTATTTCTTGTGGTTGTTTGCACAAAAAGTCCTATACCACTTAGTTGTTTTAAGAAGTGATGATTTGTAAAAATCTATCAACTTGTAAGTGTTTGTAGTATCCCCGAATTTTCAATAAATAAAAATCAGAAATAAGTGTCACAATTTTCCGAATCAACATCAATTGCAATCATAAACACGATATCAAATACAGGAAAAATTAAAACTTTTTATTACATCATTTCTTCTTACAAAACACAACGGAATTAAATACATTAATTACAAATCTTTACAACTCATAGAATCTTCGATTTGCATTTATACTCCAAGCTTTATTTACATCGATGCTATTCATAACTGAAAATCCTACAAAAGTCTATCGAAAAGTGGGCACATCAGATTAAATACAACTGATGTCAACTATAGTAATAGTGAAACTTTTAAATCTCACAATCACAAACTTGATGCATAAACAATAATAAATAGAACATAGAACAACAAGTGAAGCTAGGCTAAGTGTCAAGTGTATGAGATGAAAACAAAAGGCAAGCATGTATAAAACAAGTCAAGAAACACAAATGCATATGATGATTTCTAATGCATACTTGTCGGATTCTATGCAACCCATTCTACATAGGTCCGGTGCAAGCCCTTATCGTTCTCCACTTTATTGGATTCAATCCCTCGTTATGCAACTAACCTACTATGGTGATAGAAACAAGATCTAGATACTCCGCGAACAGGCCTACGTCCCTGTATCTACCCACAAGACTAGCACCATCATTGCGCAAGCATCCCGCAAGCATCGCTCTAACTTTGGAGAATCACCTCCCTGCCGTGTACCCCGCGAATAGGCCTGCTGACCCTCAACGCACAGATACACCATACATTCTGCGAATAGGCCTGCTGATCCTCGACGCGCGAACATACCGTACGTTTCGTGAATAGGTCTGTCGACCCTCGACACATGAACATACCAAATCCGTCTCACTTCTAGACATTTCGCGAATAGGCTTGCCGACCCTCGACGTGCGAACATACTATAGAGACACAACTAATACACAGTCCCGAAATACATCCGTCCGACTGTTAACAGAGCCCATACTTATGTTTTCCAAAATCTATCACATCTCTACTAGTGCATGTCCTCATGTTTAGTATATTCAGTTAAATAAAATTACAATTCCCCCTAGAGTTGGTGTACCCTACCGAACTTAACTCTACTAAATCAATAACAAAAGCCACACTGGCAAAATTTCACAAAATCTCATTTGCCGACATGCTAGGGTCCCACTCAACCTCTAGAATCTTATAACTCAAAATATTATCAACAATCTTTCTAGGGTCCACATCATAACCTTAAGCCTCAAATCAAAACCCGACTTGGTTTAATTATACAAAATACTCTTCATTAATCATATTCCTTTAAATCATCTGATACTGCCATAAAATACTCTTTCATATATGGAAACATATCAAACTTACGAAAATTCTTAAAAATCTACTTTTAAATACCACTTTCCATTCATTCATAAAGTTAAATTTATTCAACTAGGAATTCTATCAATTCAAACTGAAACAAGCCTCTTAATTATACATGATCTCGTCCCCAAAAAACTGAAATTCTTTTATTCCAAAAATCTGAAATTGACCTCTTTTTGAAACTGAAAATATCCCCTTTAGAACTCAAAGTTTTCATCTTTAAAAACTGAATATAATCCCTCAAAACTGAGAATTTAATCTCTAAAAACATACATTTACTTCCTCAAAACGTTACTTGAATATATTTGAAACTTGCAACTAGATTTTGAAAAAATCTGAAATTTAACAACTTCTAAACTCCATCCAAACTCAATCAAATCTCACACAAATATTAGATTAAACCAATATATATGTAAATCTATATGTGTACTAGGATTCCCCCACCATAGCACACAAAGCCACACACAAAAACTCACTCGAAACACCAAAAAATCCAAACGAAACCCAAAAATAGCAAGCTGCTGCTATTGCTATTGTTCGGGTTTGAACAGTAACCCCGGGTTACTGTTCACCTGAAACCTTGCAATGTTCGGGTTTGAACAGTAACCTCGTGTTACTGTTCGCCCGAGACCAACCCTAACCCTAGGGTTTTGATTTCAAAACCCTAGCCCCCAATGAATTTTGATTTTATTCCTTTCATATAAATTACTTTCCTTAAACACTCTGCATGCACAACAATTAGGGTTTATCATCATGAATATTATTTGTATTAAAACATCGAAATAAACATTAAAAATCTCATATTTTAATCTTTTAAAACATGCCTCTTGAACTAAACACCAAGATCCAACTTCTAAAATCACATATGTTCTCATTAAATTTATTTCTTTAAACAAAATATTAATCTTTCAAGTATAAACAACTTCTCTGTTTAAGACAAATTAATTTCGATCTATACAACAATTATTCAAACCCTAATATTAAGCTTGGATTTTTAATAATTAAAAACAACGAATAAACATAGAAAAAATCTCAACTTTAAAATCAATCAAGCATGAATTTAAGAGCATGCAATAAGTTCTAATTATCTCTACAAATCTCCATCACCTACAATTAAATCTATGGTAATCCAATCAATTTTATAAATTCCAAATTAGATCTTTCATGCATCATCGATATTTAACATTCAAGATTAGCACAAACGTGATCATCACTCTTAAACATGCACATTTATTTCATATAGACATCTAAATGTTCATTCATCATGCCTAACATCATCATCTACTATTTTAACCATGATCATACTATCAAAATATTGATCTACAAATCTACAAAATCCACAACAAGCCCTAGCATGTTCTCTACTAAATTTATCATAACAATATATTAAAAAGACATCAAGAGACAAGAAGTACCACTCACCTCAAAGAAGACAAATTGAAGAATAATAATAAGAAGAAAGAAAAATTCCTCATCCTCCTTACGAAAAATCGAAAGATCCAAGCCTCCAAACTCCAAGAAATAATAATAAAAATAATAGTATTTTGTTGTAAAGAGGGGAGGGCGGTTGCTACTGCTAATAAAGGCCGGGGGTCCGATCCAAGGGTTTTGTGAAGATTTTACAAATTCCCCCTCCAAAATCAAGTAGATCTTCCTAGTTAATTAAATCAATTAGAGTAAGATTTAATCACCCCTATACACTCCTAGCTAATTCGGCCCTCATGTGCAGCCCAGAAATTTAAATTTTCAAAAATTTACCTCTGAGTGGCAATTTTACACAAAACTTCTTCACTTTGAAATATTTGCACACATGCCATAAATTATTCATAAAAATCCAAAAAAATTAGAATGGTGATCTACTAATAAATATTAGATTTTTCAAATAAATTTTCTGACCTTTTATTTTCCCAAGAAAATATTTATCCGTGTTTTGCACGTGCAGAAAATGATAAATTTCAGAAAAATGCTTAATAAATCACAAAAGTATAGAAAATATATGGGTATCCATATATCCTTTGTTCATGCTCTCTGTTATATAGTTAGGTTCTGGGAAATTAGGGTTTTAATCACAATTTTGCAATAAAGTCTCCAATAATCCTAAAATTGCATAATTATATATTTACTTAATAAAATCAAATCAAATCAAATTAGAGGGATAAAATCTCTTCCCCCCAATCTCCCCACTACCATATCCTACCAAAATAGCACAACAAAATTTTAAATCCAAAATTTACCCCTAATCGACATTTTGCACAAAAACCCTTTTCTTTCAAAGTATTTACAAAATTAGTTTCTTTATTCAGAAAAGTCCCAAATTTTAGAATATAATCAATTATAAATAGGGGAAATTTATTCAGAAATTCAAAAGTGAAAATTTGCACCTCAAAAATATTTGCACGTGTTTTGCACGTGTCAAGTTTGCAAAAATCCAAATTAATTAAAAATTTTGATTAAAAAATTATTCATAAATTCAAAATATTGTATTAAAAATTACGGGGCGTTACAGTGTTGGGTTTATGTCTTGCTAGGGATGGCGAGCAGGTTGAGCTGGCCGGGCCCAAATCTGTCGGGTTTGCATGGGGAGGGGGCGGGTTCGGGTCGAGTTCGGCCAAAACTCGATCCAGGCTAGGGTGGCATTTCAAAAACACGGCCCGATCCGACCCGCAAACCCTTTCTGGTTGAACCCGACTAGGGCAGGGCCGCTTTTTTTTTAATTTAATTTCTTATTTTAAACTCCAAAAATGTTTAAAAAAGAAATGTAAAACAATTATAAGATTGAAAAAAAATTGTATATATTATTCATTTCAACTTGAAATAAGTTTTTACAATATTTTTACATACAAATACATGTAATAATAATAAAAAGTCATACAAAATTATTGAATTATATTTTTAAGGGGATAATCTACAGTTCGAGATAGCCTAGAGTTAGATTGAAGAGAGAGCATTGGATTGTTGTCGTGAGACTTAACCCAAACCTAGGATCTCATTGCCCTAAATTTCCTACTCAGCTTGTTGATCTTCAGGTGAGTTTCTTCCACTTGTTGAATCTTCTACTGCTTTTTCCTTGGGTCCTGTTTGTAGATTTCATCCAATCTTTGGTGCACACGAGCATCTCCAACGAATCCAGCTTCAAGCGATTTCTGTAATCTGTTAAAATTCTGCTACTTGTAGAAAAAGTACTTTATGAAGCAACTATAGACACAGGTAGATCTCTAGCAATATGGGAAAGAATTGGAAAAAGATTTTTATGTTCTTTCTACAATTGTAATAGTTCAATTTTAGAATTAGAACTCTCACTATCTTGTTGATTATACCAGTTTATTTCATTAGATGCATTAGTCCTAGGTTTTTTAGATTGAATTTGAGCAAGTAAATTATCAGCGACATCTTCTAATTTACTCTTGACGAAGAAGAAGTTACTTTATTAGTTTGGTGTGTGGTACTACTAGATGTATAAGTTCTATCGTAAAAATCATACAAGTTATTCAATGTCGACTCAAATGTAGCTAAATATTCACTACAATCATATTCAGATTCTTCTCCAAGTAAAGTAAAAAATATTTCAATTAAACTCTTTGTACCCGCTAATTTGATACGCGAATTCATAACAGTAGCAATACAATACAATATAGGAGGAGGATTAAAATACTTCAAAAAAAATCATAAGTGGGAATAACAATATGGCTAATGTTTTGGTCCAAAATCATGTCTTGAAAAGTTTGCACCATAGTAATTATTGAAATAAAAATAGTACTAGAAGTGGAATCATAAGATTTTGAAAACTTCATAGTTGCGGTTTTAAAAGGTTCCAAAAATCTTAACAACGATTCTGGAAAAAACCATGATTGAGGAGTCATTTAAAAAAAACATAAAAATCATTTATAACTGCTTTATATTGAGTAACAACATTTAAGTCGAAAGTAGAGTTCCATCGATGTTTAACATCTCTAAATATTTTTTTAAATGTACTTTCTTAAGATTATACCATTCTTTAAATTGTTGAAGTATAATACCATTCAAAGCAATAAAATATACACAATTTCTTATTGCATTCACATATGGATCGGCTACTTTCAAAGCATCTTGTACACATAAATTTAAAATATGACATGTACATCTAACGTGAAAAATTTCAAGACATGCAAGAACTAATTGTTGAATTAGTATACTAATCGAACTATTGTTGTTGGAGGCATTATAAAAAACTAATCGTAAAAATTTATCACGAATTTGAAAAAAAAAATTCACAAATTTTTATAATACATGTTGCTACAACCATACCACTATAAGGATACGACAAAGCAGCAAGTGATATAATTTCTCTTTTGAATGAGTCAATCACTATCGATCCAATGGCAAGTTATGCCCATCGTCGAAATATCGTTACAAAGTGCAATTAAATCATCTCTAATTTCCGAATAAAATTTAAAATAATCGGCCTTGAGTGTGTTTTTAGGAATTCTTTTAATATGTAGATTTATTGCATCTTTGTTAAAAGCTTCTAGGTTCCTACTTTCGGAATAGGAAAAATGTAACTCCTCCTTAATAACTAGTTTGACCATTTTCCGACGAAAAATTTCGGGATCATAGGTATGTTTATTTATTTGTCTGGTCCTAGTGTTGATGTTTTGTTGTGTTTGTTGGTCAACAACAAGTTCTGGGTGTATACGATATTGTATCGTCTAATTGTACCCGTCCTCTCACCCTTATCCTATTTGTAACTTTTGTTACAAGTTTTACAAATTTTATGTCCTATTAAAGGGTTAACCTCGTTTGAGATATGTTGACCCTAAGTTTGGTATGCACAAAACGTATTATTAAGACTAATATTTTCAATTGAGATATAAAAGATTTACAGAGAAGGTATTCAAAATAAAGAGCCAAAAAGATTAGCAATCAAGCAAAAGAGGAATTTATCAAAGAAGATCGCAAAATTCAAGAAGATTTCAACTCAAGAAACATATAGTTCAAATCCTCAAGAAAGCCAACAATGATCAATTATTTATTTCTATTTTTGTGAGAAAATACTAGGTAAAGAGTCGTTGATTGATTGATTAGTATTTGAAAAGAATATAAAGTTGATTCACCAAATAAATGTTCAATGTAATACCATGTATTTGCAGCGAACAGTCGACTGGTCCATTTAGCAGTCGACTGCTACTGCATAGTTGGGTCGGATTGGTTGAGAAGGATTTGAGAAGAATATTGAGAAATATAGTCCCATATGGGAAGCACACAAAAATAATTTGAGTATAAATATAATTAGTCAATGATCAAGAGTCACCTAATTGGTTAACCACCTTTTGAGAGGCAGCCTGTGGTGGGCAGTTGTACTACATAGTATCTAATTTGTATTCTAAAAAATATTAAAAAATTGTCTGAGTATTGGGCAGGGCGTTACAAATGGTATCAGAGCCGACTTTCGACACCGGGTGTAGTAGAGGTCAGTATAATCTGCGGTGCTGAGAGTCATTGATCTTCGGGGCCGGGTATATTCTGCGGTATTGAGAGTCACTGGTAGTGATTGATAGCCGGGTATCCGATCTACGGTCTTGAGAGTGATTGATCTCCGGGATCTAGGACTATACTACATCGGCTAGAAATGGCAGATCCTACACTAGATGTGTGTCCTGTACTCAGCGAGGACGCTAATTTCTAAGGTGGGGTGTATGTAATACCCCGTATTTGTAGCGAACAATCGACTGGTCCATTTAGCAGTCGACTGCTACTGCATAGTTGGGCCGGATTGGTTGAGAAGGATTTGAGAAGAATATTGAGAAATATAGTCCCACATGGGAAGTGCACAAAAATAATTTGAGTATAAATATAATTAGCCAATGATCAAGAGTCACCTAATTGGTTAACCACCTTTTGAGAGGCAGCCTGTGGTGGGCAGTTGTACTACATAGTATCTAAATTTGTCTTCTAAAAATAATAAAAACTGTCTGAGTATTGGGGCAGGGGCGTTACATTCAATCTGCACGATAGCGATCGACCGTACAATATGTCGGTCGACCGTCACAACCACTGACCGCTCGCTATAGTTTAAAAGTAAGTCAGTCAACCTGGTCACCTCTTGAATCTCGAGTTAAAAGGTGAACAATTGACTGATCAATAGAGCGGTTGACCGTACTCGTGCAGTTTGGACTATTTCGGAAATATCTTTTCATTTTTGGAAAGATACATTTCATCACTATAAATATAGGCGAATTCATTGAGTATTCTTCACCCTTGCAATCATAATTCTTTTGAACTAATCATTCAATCAACGACCCGAGTTTGAGAGCTTTTATTGTTTTCTTCAGTCAAGATCGTTTTAGATCTTGAGAGTTTTTCTTTTCTTCTACTTTGGTGAGTTTTGCGGGACTTATTTGTAGAAGCCCTGCAGGTGTAATAGGTCTCTCAGCCTGAATTCCGAGATTCACTATACAAGGGTTTAAAGTACAGTAGAACGCTTGTGGTGGAGAATTGCTACAAATAGATGGTGTGCACGTAGACATGGGGGTTGAACCATGTTATATCGCTGTGTCGTGCTTGCTTGATTTGTTTGCTTTCTCTAACTCCATCTCCTTACTTTACGCATTATATTTAAGTTTTTAATTTCCGCACAGTCACCATATTCACTCCTATTAGGATTGTGACCTCAAATACACATAAGCATGGAGTACTTGAAGTTGGAGAAGAAGAGGAGGAGACGAAGACAGCAAGAGAAGACAACAGCAAGTAGAAGATGTGCAGTATGGAGAGTTGTGGTCGACCAACCTGGAGGTGCGGTCGACCAACCCAAGTTGCTGAGAGTTCTTCGAGTGTATATGGTTCAACAAAGAAGGGGATGGTCAACTGTGTAGCCAACCTTGTCGTGCTTGAGGAGGTGGCTTTACACGTTGCGGTCGACTGATCTGGGGGTGTAGTCGACCAACAACGATGTTGTATGTTATTTGGGCTGATGAGATTCAGGCCCAATAAGCTGGATTTCTATTTATCTTTTAGGATTTACTTGGGGCTATATATATGGCTGTAGACTCTAGGATTTTGTGCAACTCATATCAAGGGTGTGTCGTTATCATTGTTCAACTTCAAGCGGGGATTGTACCGAGTGTTTCAAAGGTGAGAGAGAGCTTGAGAGTTGTAATCTCTTTGTAATCTCTGTATTTCTTGGGTAATAAGAAGTATTGGTTATCTCTGCATATTGATTGTGTTATTGTGAGATCTTGCATATATTGTGGTGACTTGTTCTTGGTTCATCTAGTTCTTGGGAAGTTTCTATTGCTTGTGGTGTATTTTAGCTATTCGCACTACGAGTTGTTGGCAGATTCTGCAACAAGTGGTGTCAGAGCTCTAGGTTTAGGATGACCGATATCAAGTCGAAGATCGAGATGTTCGATGGGAGTAACTTTGCGATGTGGAAGATTCAGATGATAGCGTATCTTCGTTAAAAATATCTAGATGGTCCGTTGTTTAATGTGAAGCCATAAGGTGGAGACAAGGATGCGAAGGTCTTGGCGGAGTGGAATCGTTTGGATCAGAAGGCGCTAGGGCAGATTCATTTGGGACTGAGTAGGAAGGCATAATTTCACATCTCAAAGTCAAAGACCACAAAGGAGGCTATGAAGATTCTCACGGATATGAATGAGAAATCGTCAACATACAATCAAATTCTTCATCTGAAGAAATTGGTTAATATAAAGTTGAGGGAAGGAGGTTCAGTAGCAGAATATGTGAACAAATACTATATGCCTTACAACCAGGTAGAAGTTGTAGGTTTGAAGTTTCCATAGCGGGGGCAATCATTGTTACTTCTTTCTACTTTGCCCGATAGTTATGGTACTGTGGAAGAGACTATTACATGCACTATGACATATTTGATGACTCTACAGGATGTGGTGGGTAGCATTCTAAACGAGGAGGTGAGAAGGGTGAGAAACGGCGGATATCCATCATCATCTTTTAGAGATTCTGTAATGTCTGTTGAGAAAAGACGTGGGAGATCTAAGAGCGGTCGAAGAAGAAATGATGAGAGTAGTTCATCTGAGAGTGGATCTGATGACAACGATGGGGGACATGGGCCTAAGTGCTGGTATTGTCACAAGAGGGGTCACATGATGCGCAATTGTAAGGCCTATATGAAGAAGAAACTAGAGAAACCGAAGCGAGATATCCCAAAGGAAGCTCAAGTGGGGCTTGTTAAAGAGTTATGCTTATCAGCTCGGGGGAGTTGGCCACTCAAGATTGGTGTATTGATTCGTGAGCTATTTCATTGCACTCTGAGGAAAGAGGTGTTTGATGACTTCAAAGATGATTCTTTTGGAGATGTGATCGTGGAGAATGGTCATCGGTGTCTTGTACGTGGTGTTGGTACTGTTAGCGTAAAAGCCAATGATGATCAGCATGTTGTGTTACTGGAGACAAGGCATGTTCCAGACTAGAAGAAAAACCTTATCTCGGTTGGAAGGCTAGAAAAAGAGGGTATATCTACTAAAGTTGGTAGTGGGGAGTGGCGTATAGATACAGGTTCAAGGGTGATTGCAAAAGGGAAGCGTGAGAAAATGTTGTATTTTCTTAGAGACGTGAGGGGAGTTTCTCTTGTAGTTAACTCTCAGCTGGAATCGAGTAGTAGGTTGTGCGGGGTGCAAATGAGTTCTTTCAGTTGTGGATGGCAGGTTACTAGTTTAGTGGGAGCTGCTGACCATGGAAGTGATCCTAGAGGGCAAGACGATGCTGTGGTGATAGTACTTTGCGATATGGTAGACGAAGTTGTTTTTCCACATGGCACCGCCTTCACCCGCTATAGTCGATCTTCTGAGGTAGAGAGCACTAATATCGATATGCGGGGTGATGTCAATGAGGGTAACCGAAATGAGGTTGTAGGTGTTGAACAGTCTATGAATATTTTGGAGGTGTCGTCCATGGAAACTTCTAGTGTAGAGGGTGCATTTAGAGGCTTAAGTACTTATGTCTTCCATGAAAGTGGGAGATTGGCAGAGATAATATGAGGTAAAGATTACAATAACTTTGAAGCATTGTGTATTTGCTCCCAGTGGGAGATTGTTAGGATTGTGGCCTCAAATACACGTAGGCACGTACTACTTGAAGTTGGAGAAGAAGAGGAAGAGATGAAGACAACAAGAGAAGACAACTGCAAGTAGAAGATGTGCAGTATGGAAAGTTGCGATAGACCGATCTGGGGGTGCGATCGACCGACCCAAGCTGCTGAGAGTTCTTCGAGTATACAGGGTTCAACAGAGAAGGCGACGGTCGGCCGTGCAGTCGACCGGTCATGCTTCAGGAGTTGGCTTTACACGCTGCAGTCGACTGACTTGGGGGTGCGGTCGACCGACAACGCCGCTACGTGTTATTTGGGCTGATGGGATTCAGACACAATAACCTGAATTTGTGTTTATCTTTAGGGTTTACTTGGGTGCTATATATATAGCTGTAGACTCGAGGGTTTTGTGCAACTCATATCAAGGGTGAGCGGTTATCATTGTTCAACTTCAAGAGATGATTGTGCCGAGTGTTTCAAAGGTGAGAGAGAGAGAGAGATTGAGAGTTGTCATCTCTTTGTAATTTTTTGTATTTCTTGGGGAATAAGAAGTATTGGTTATCTCTGCACTATGATTGTGTTCTTGTGAGATCTTGCATATATTGTGGTGGCTTATTCTTGGTTCATCTAATTCTTGGAAAGTTTCTATTGCTTGTGGTATGTTTCATCTATTAGCACTATGAGTTGTTGGTAGATTCTACAACACCCCTCCTAGGGTGATTTACAGTGGTATCTGAGTGATGTGCTCATTAATAGCTTAAAAGATTGTGCAAAAGGTTCAATGGCCGAAATCCCTCCCCCCGAAAATCTTTACACATCGGAGCCATTCATCTCTAATAGAACAAGTCTTACACGTTCACTTTATTTTGATGGAAAATTCTATGATGTTTGGAAAGTTCGTATGTCTCATTTTTTGCAAATGCTTGGAGAGGAAGTATGAAATGTTTGTGTGAACAAGACGGAGATTCCTGTTAGTGATGGGAAGAGAACCTGATGAGGATATCAATTCTGTTTAGTTTATTTTGAGATTTAGCCCTATGCAGTAGTTTTACAATTTGAACATTTTCTTTAATGCATTAGAATATTTTTGAAATTTTAGAATATTTGGAGATTTGTATCAAGATTTTTTTTGAGCCTATATATAGGCCTTGAGAATAATGAGAAGATATGCTATTCTTGATTAAAAAAATTTATTGTGTTGGCTTCTTGCTTTTCATCCTTATTTTTTTGTGATACAATTGAAAGAAAGTTATTAGGGTTTGTGATAAATCCTAATAAAATTTTAGAGTTTGTGATAAACTCTAAAACTACCCCCAAAATCCCCAATTATATCAAAAATCCCAAATCCTAATCCTAATTAATTAAATCCTAATCTAATCCCCAAACCCTACTTCTTCTTCCTCCTCCAACGCCACCTCTGTCGCCCCTCTCCTCCACCATCCCTTTGACCACCACTGAATCCCGCAATCTCCTCGACCCCCGTCGCCCGCAACCCCGAGCGCATCCCCGCTCCCTGCCTCCAACCAGCCACCCGCCGTCGCTAGCCCCTCGACTCATCGCCCTCGCTGCACCCATCCGCTACTCTTCACCACCGCCTTTATCCCCACGTCGAAACCCTAATCCCCAACTTCCTCTACTCCGAAACCCAACCGCCATTGCAACCTAAACCCCCGTCGATCACCACCTCCATCTCCTGTCGCCCCCATCAGCTTCGTCCGACTGTACCTTGCCGCCTCTCCCTCGAGATTCCCTGCCGACACCTTATGCCCCGTCGTCCCTCCTTCACCACCTTATCGCTGGCCCCCATCGACCGCCGTGCTGCTCCTCGCCCATCGTTGCCAATCGCCACGTCCATTGTCACTGTGCCGCAACCACTTTGCGGCCAACTGTTCCTTATCTGCAACCTCGGTAAACTCTTTCTATTTCTCAAATATTTGTGTTACTGCTTTATCATCTCTATAATATTATTTGATTTATTTGTCGTCTAGAAATATTGAGAATGAGCGTTTCTACTTGCTAATTAGAGTACAAATCAATATTGCATCTTTTACTTGTTAAAATCGCTTAGGGATATAATTATTGATTGTTAGAACTGAATCGTCAATTGGACCTGTTAAACTTAATTCAATTCTTGAAAATCTATCGAACCAATTAACTATTTTAATTCTAACTTGATCCGCATTATATGTTGGTAAAATTAATCCTTTAAAATTCTTGGAAATTCTCTATTTAGGATTACGTTTTACATCAGAACCTTCACTTAAGCTGAACTAGCACTAAAAACTGTGTACTCCAAAGCTATGACGGCATTGTGTGCAGGCTTGAACAACGAGAGCTGATGCGATGAGGGGGAAATTGCTAAACGGTATATGAAATCTGGAACAACATGTTGAAACATCATGAATGAACCGCATCTGAGGTAAAGGCAAAAGTTACGTTATGTTTTTATAAGTTTGATGTTTTTCACATGATTCCAGGAGAGAATGTAGATAAGATGCTAGCCCATTTTGATATTATCACATATGAGCTTGAGATCTTCGGTAAGGGGTTAGATGATGGCCAAAAGGTCGGAATACTCATAAGCTGTCTCACACCTGAATGGGATATCAAGGCTGCAGCAATGAGGGAGACACATGAAGTAAAAGGATTCAACTACTACACATTCCAAGGAAAATTGAAAATATATGAGATGGGGATGGAAGAAACAAAAAGATACCGACAGAATATTGGAATTATACCTAATACCAAAGAGAAGACCATTGCCTTGAAGCAGAAACTTCACGACCATTAAAATCAGAATCAGACCATGAAGAATCAGATGAAGATATCGTGCGGCTAACTAAACAATTCTGTAAGTATCTGAAACGCAAAAAGTATGGCAAGTCACAAGAAGGAAGAGACAAAGAAAAAGATTATGTGTGCTACAAATGTAAGAAGCTAGGACATATCCGCCCAAACTATCCCCTATCCTAAGATAGAAACAAAGCTTATTACTCCAATTCAGGACTAAAAAAGAAAGCACTAAAGGCAACATGGTTTGATTTAGACACGAATGATGAAGAGAAAGAACATAACGACTTCAGATTCATGGTTCTTAGGAATGGTGATGCAATCACCACTCCAAGAAAAGGTAATCGAACAACCCGCTTATGATGATCTGGTTGATATGTGTAATGGCTTAAGAGATTATGCAAAGAAATTAAGTCGTGAGTTGAAACAGTATAATAAAATGTGAAATAAAGCACATGACTTTTGCATTGCTAAAAACCAAAAGTTGAAAAATAAAAATTCCTTGATTATTGAAAAATTTGAGTCATTTAGGAAGGATCATGATTTGTTGATAGAAGAAAATGAATGTTTGAAACAACATATTCAAAAATCTCTAGCAATACATAAAATTTGATGAGGTAGTGGAAGGTTGTAAGGAAGCACTCGAACATAATAGGATACTTGATGCTACTTTAGACACTCTTCGTTGGAATGTCAAAGACAATGAGAAAACTAGAAAAAGACTTTGTAATAGAATAATTGAGCTCGAAAAAATTGTTGAAAAATATAAATGGCCCAATTATCTTATGACAGAGAATTCAAGGCCATATAATGATAATCGAGGACCTGGTCAATGAGCCAATACAATGTCAAAATTCTAAGCAATCTTGACATACACATATGCGTAGCTACCAAAATAGTTACAAACCAACACATAACTATGCGCATGTGCATGATCCAAGGCATAATCACATAATTTGTCACTAATGCTGGAGATTATGACATACTTCTTACAATTGTGTTTTAAAAAGGAATACTAACTTCGTTTGGATAAAGAAGAATACCAGTCCAGGAACAATACCTACTTGGATACCTACTAATCTTAATGTAAGTACATCAATGCATTTTACCTAAAGATCGGTGGCACCTTGATAGTGGATGCCTAAAGCTCATGACGAATGAAAATAACATTTTGCATCACTATCAAGAAAAGAAAAGGAAGGATATATTTTTAAAAACTTTTGAAGGTAACCCAAATTTAGTTCAATTTTTATATAGACTTTTGGTAAGCAAATTAAAACATAATTCATTTCTCTTATCTATACGATATAAGTTACATGGTTACTTTCAATAAATTTGCATACTAGCCAAACTGTTAAAGGTAAATGAATTTTGGTTCATTTTTTTAGTAATAATATAATTTTGGTAAAGTAACTATAAGAAAATACGTACTAATGTTTACTAACGGCTAATAAACTTAAACTCAAATGAATTAGCACAAGAACATATATGAGACAATTCTGTTATACTCTGTCCTACTAATGAAAGTATGTGCAAGGAGCTTTCTAAGCAAAGGCAGGTTGAGTTTGAGATAAATATGATGAGGAAAATTCAATCACTTCATTGGACTACAAGTACAACAATGCAAAGTATTATGAACGAAAAATATACTGGAAGACTATGAAGTAATTTTTTTCTCATTTATAGGCACACAAACACATAGATATTTGCTACTACTTCATCAAACACAAATAGACATTCACTATCATTTTATTAAAGATCATTTTCAAAAGGGTGATATTGTTCTTGATTATGTTTCAACGGATTTACAATTGGCTGATATTCTTACAAAACCATTAAATGAAAAACGATTTCACTTTTAAAATGAGAATTAAACGTTATTGATATTTTAGCTTGAATAATTTTTGTTCGGTCACTTGAACACCCTGTAGGGTTATTCGGTCGACTACACAGTCGACTATTCCTTTTACTGTTTTTTTCTTCGGTCGAATGTTCTTTCTATCACAGTTTGGTCGGTAAACTGCTTGGTCAACCGACCCCTATTCTGTTGTTTTTTATATTCAAATGGTGTCTTTTAAAACCATCTTTACATTGTGTCTTTTTCCCCCTCTTAGTGTGTTCCAAAAAGGGAGAGAAAATCTTAGAGCTTAGAATTTAATTTATTTATTCATGAATCTTCCCCTCAAAATTTGTGTGTTCTTGATCTTTAACTCACATTTATGTGTACATGTTTTTAAGCATGTTTTGTTTTACGCATATAGAATGCATCATGAACACACACTCATTTAAATTAGTATGTGCATGAATTTAGGGGGAGTATTGGATTAAAAGGGAGAAGTTGAATTTGTTTTAAACTTAAATTCTAAGGTATGTTTTGTTCACACCGAAATAGGAAGATTGTTGACCCTAAGTTTAGTGTACACAAAATGTATTATTAAGTCTAATATTTTTAGTTGAGATCTACAGAATTTATAGAGAAGGTAATTCAAAACAAAGAGCCAAAAAGATAATCAATCAAGCAAAAGTGGAATGTATCAAAGAAGATAGCAAAATCAAGAAGATTTCAACTCAAGAAACATGTGGTTCAAATCCTTAAGAAAGCCTGCAATGATCAATTATTTATTTCTGTTTTTGTGAGAAAAAAACTATGTAAAGATTCGTTGATTGATTGATTAGTATTTGGAAAGAATATAAAGTTGATTCACCAAATAAATGTTGAATCTGCAAGATAGCGTTCGACCGTACAATATGTCGATCGATCGTCACAACCGCTGACCGCTCACTATAGTTTAAAAGTAAGTCAGTCGACTGGTCACCTCTCGACTCTCGAGTTAAAAGGTGAACGGTCAACTGCTCAAAAGAGAGGTCGACTATGCTCGTGCAGTTTTGACTAGTTCGAAAATATCTTTTCATTTTTGGAAAGATACATTTCCTCGCTCTATAAATATAGGCAAATTCACTGAGTATTCTTCACCCCTTGCAATCATAATTCTTCTAAACGAATCATTCAATCAACAATCCGAGTGTGAGAGCTTTTATTGTTTTCTTCAGTCAAAGATCGTTTTAGATGTTGTGAGTTTTTCTTTTCTTCAACTTCGGTGAGTTTTGTGGGACTTGTTTGTAGAAGCCCTGCAGGTGTAATAGGTCTCTCGGCCTAAATTTCGAGAATCACTGTATAAGGGTTTAAAGTATAGTGAAACACTTGTGGCGGAAAATTGCTACAAGTAGGTGGTGTGGACGTAGACCTGGGGGTCGAATCACGTTATATCGCTGTGTCTTGCGTGCTTGATCTATTTGCATTCTCTAACTCTATCTCCTTACTTTATGTCTTTTATTTAAGTTTCTATTTCCCACACATTCACCCTATTCACCCCCCCACCCCCAGGGTGATTTATAGGATATTGTCATAATATTTGTGCCAATAACTAGTTTCGCCTTTATGTTTCTGTTGCCGCTGATTTTGGTGGGGGGGAAAACAGATGAATTTGTGGGTTCGCAAGAAATCGAATGGGTCAAACCTGAACACCTCCTTCACTATTTGACTGACTCCTTATTGCTGCTGCTGACCTGCATAAAGTTTGAAACACCGGGGTTGATCCCGGCGACGAACCCTCCGATGCTCTTGTCAGTACTCAGAAAAGAATATGAAAGAGCTTTAGGTAGGCAAAGAGTGATCACCTTGTAACGGTAGGAGGTAGGGGGTATTTATAGTCGCCGTGGGGATCTGTTTCGAGGTAAGAACAAATCTCTACTCCCCGGTGTGGCTGGATAGAAGTGGTTAGAACCACCTCCTAGGGATAAGGATGAATCAAGATTTCTCCATATCCATATGAATTGGTTCTTATCGGGTTGGGACCTGTATCCAGTTGAATGGGTCCGTTCATAGGTTATTGGGCCCTAGAGAAGAGACCCATTTCCCATTTCGGACCCGTTTGTAGGTGAAGTTACCATTTTGCCCCTGTAAACTTTAAGATTCGTGCCTGATTTGAACAGTCCCGATTTAATCCCATTTTTAGCCATATCACGAGCCCCCCACTCCCAAAGACTGTTAGCTACAGCCTTTGGAGAGTAGTTTTGTTGTTTAAATGGCGTGCGGGACTTTATCGGAGTTCTTAAATGGGGTTCGAATTTTTGTTCGAGTAACAGTGTTTTTCTGGGTTGGCAATGCGCCCAAGATCGTTCTTAGGCTCTTCTGGACTTTTGGTAATTTTTCCCATTTTTTAACTATTTTCGAATTATTTATTCAATTTTGCAAAGCGATGATTTATTTTTCAAGAGCACCAATTAATTATTCTAACTAATAATTATTTACCCAGGGGCTCAAAAATATTTCCCCAAATTTATAATTATTTTTTAGAATTTTTAATTAATTTTCCTGAATTTTTAATCACTTTTTTGCAATTTTAAATAATTAATTTGAATTATAATTAAAATAAAAGGATTTAATCAAAGAATTTTCGACGTGGGCAAATCTAAGCCATTGATCTTTCATCGACATGAATTTCTGAGTAATCGGACGGCTAAGCGAAGAGCAAAGTTTCCCCGTTTTATGTTCAGGAACACATCTGTTCGACATATTGGGCAAGCGTTGCGTTGAACGCATCAAACGCCATGTCGAGCTTTGCGAATGATGTGCCGATCTTGGCGAACAAAAGGCATGCGTTGACTGATCAACGGCATTTTGCCCATTTTCAGCTCGGGAACATGTCTGTTCGACATCCGCGGCGACCTTGGCGAGCAATGTGTTGAGCCTGGCGATCGATGTATCGAGCTTGGCGAACAGCAGGCAGGGTTGACTAATCAATGACATCTTGCCCATTTTCTGCTCGGAAACACGTCTGTTCGACATTTGCGGCGACCTTGGCGAGCAGTGTGTTGAGCTTGGTGAACGGTGTGTCGAGCTTGTCGAACAGCAGGCGTGCGTTGATCGGTCAACGGCATTTTGCCCATTTTCTACTCGGAAACAGGTCTGTTCGACATCCGCGGCGACCTTGGCGAGCAGTGTGTTAAGCTTGGCGAACGATGTGTCGATCTTGGCGAACAACAGGCATGCGTTGACTTGTCAACAGAGTTTTGCCCATTTTCTGCTCGGAAACACGCCTGTTCGACATCCATAGCGACCTTGGCGAGCAGTGTGTTGAGCTTGGCGAACGGTGTGTTGAGCTTGTCGAACAATAGGCGTGTGTTGACTGGTCAACGACATTTTGCCCTTTTTCAACTCGGAAACACGTTTGTTCGACATCTGTGGCGAGCTTGGCGAGCAGAGTGTCGAGCTAGGGGGAGCATTGACCGTTCAATGTCATTTTTGCTATTTTCAGCTCGGAAACACGTCTGTTCGAAATCTGTGGTGAGCTTGGCGAGCGGAGTGTCGAGCTAGGAAGAGCGTTGATTGGTCAACGTCATTTTGGCTATTTTCAGCTCAGAAACACGTCTATTCGACATCTGCGGCGAGCTTGGCGAGTGGAGTGTCGAGCTAGGAAGGGCGTTGACTAGTCAACATCGTTTAAGTTGCTTCGAGTCGTTTCGAGGCGCTTCCCTTCTGTCGTTTTGCATTCTGACTGCTTGGAATTCTGCGCTTTTTGGGCTTTTTAAAAGCCCATTAAGCTTTTCGGCCCAAACCCAATAAGTCTCGCTATAAATCTCTCACCCTTCCCTTTTTTACTTCACTTTTTCACACCTTGCCTAAAAAATTTTCTCTCCCGAGCTCGAGCGGAGCTTCCAGTGAGCTTTCCAATTTTCCGGCGTGCTTTCCGACCATGGTTGTCAAATCAACAGGTAATTTATTTTAATTTTAGGGGATGTCTAGGGTATCCTCCGACGAAGAGGCCTCCCCATCGGGTTGGCCCGAAGTGGTTCCTCCGTCTTCTTCTCCTAAGGTCAACAAAGGGAAGAACGTCGTGGTGCTGTCTTTACCGGAGACCGAGGCGGTTGTGGAGAGGGAACCTGCGGACGAAGAGGGTAGCGGAGTGGCGGTTATCTCTTTGCCTGTGGTGGAGACAATTGTGGAGAGAGATCATAGAATGGGCACGTTTGGAAGACATTCAATCGCCGTATCTCAGCTTGGAGGGGTTCGGCAATATAGCGCTGAAAAGCTGAGGCGATTCGAGCATGGCATGGCACAGTTTTTCGAGGAGAATGCGCTGCGGGAGCGTACGGAGGCAAATGAAATTGTTAGCATCCTCAAAGAGGACCTGCGGATCATCCGGATGTGCTATATGATCCCTCCCGAGTACGACCTTATCGTCTCCGGTCCTGGGGTCAAGTCTTGCTCTTCATTCCCCTCAGATACGTGCGTGTTTCCATTCAAAAAATTCCATGCCGGACTCCGCCTTCCTCTCCATCCCTTCATAAGGGCGGTGCTACAATGGTATGGGGTAGGTCCGATACAGCTAATGCCGAACATCTGGAAACACGTCATCAAGTTCGTGCTCCACTGTTAGGCTACAGGGAGCCTAGGCTCAGCGTGCATCGCTGGTTATACAAGATCCACTAGAAGACGCAAACAGAGTACTGTTTCTACTTGACCGCTCGGAAGGGCGTCAAATTGGTCGAAAATCCTGACTCCGTAAAGTCCTGGCGAGACAAGTATTTCCTCAATTGGGGCAAGAAGCCGTGGGACATCCCCACGATGTAGAGAGATTATGTGCCAAAGAGGACGAAGATAGAGCCGACCCTAAGCCCTGAAGAAGACGAGATGGTGGGCATTCTCTTGGATCGACCCATGATGCACTAGAGAGATTTCTCCGAGGAGAGCCTCTTTGGGGGAGACCTTAGTCTGATGAACCCTAGTACGAGTTCTTCATGTCGCTCGCCCCTTTCTGTGTTTGAACTGTATGAATTTTTAATCCGATCTCATCTTTTGTCACAGGATCCACAGGCATGGACTTCTACGATATTATGAACAAGCGTTCGGATATAAGCGGCAAGATGGTCGACAAAAGGAAGAGGAAGCGAGCTGTCGTCCGACCATCTCTATCGAAGACGATCAGAAGTGAGAGCGTCGTCACTCCCCTTGTCGATCTGGAGGCTGTGCCAGCTCGAGTTGCTCCGCTGACGGGAGAACTCGATATTTCGGCTATGCTCGCCCTCCAGGCTCATCCTCGCATGCAGGTCGCCGAGGCCATGCTGACTGACGAGCTAAAGAGGATCTTCGTACCGGATTGGCACATCTGGAGGCACGATGGCTTCCTTGGAGACTCGGCAAGCTGCATGGATGCCGTTTGCAACTTGGCCACGCCCAAAGACAAGGCATCAATGGAGCACGGGACTGTAGGCGACTCCATCTTAGAGATTGCAAAGGCGCAAATGACTGTAAGTCCTCGACGTTTGGTTATCCGCTCGACTTTTTCTCCTCTTCCTTACGCTTCTTATCTTCTTGCAGTCGATCTGCCACTTCAGTCACTTGATGAGGTGAGTGGCAGAGCAGGAGAAAGAACTGAAGGCCTTGCAGGATAGGGAGAGGCTCGAGCAGTCGAAGGCTAAGAAGCATCTCGAGGCGGCCGCACTCCTGGCAGAAACGCAGGCTGCTCAGATCAAGCTGTTGGAGGAGGCATTGGCGAAGACTAAGGAGACCTCTGCCTTGGAGGAGGAGGAGGTGGCTCGGGAGAGGGCAGCTGAGAAAGAGAAGGCTGCCTTTGAGAGAGACATGGCTGTGCGAGAGGCCACGACCGCGGCGGAGACGAAGGTGATTGGCTTCCTGGAGAAGAACATGCACAAAGCCTACTCCAGGGCCCTGAACGATGTCAGCGAGCGTCTCCCCGGCTTTGACCGTTCGGGATACTACTTGTTTCCCGACGAAGAGAGGGAGGAAGTGGAGGTCGAGGGAGGAGATGAGGCGAACGATGAGCAAGTCATCGAGGCGGACAACCCACTGGCCATGGTGCCTGTGCCAGAGGGGGCTGAAGGGAGAGCCGCGAGCGGGCGCTAGTGAATCCATCCGCCGAGGTGGACAATTAACCTCCTTCGTAGTCTTTTCCTTTATCTTCTAGTCATAGGTCTTCATCTAGGGTCTCATTATAGCGACGCCTAATAGCGGACTGGCCATTGTTTTTTGTATTTGCGAACTTTAATGGAAAAAAATTTGACCAAGTGTTGAACTCGCATTGTATTTTGTTCTGAACTGTTCCGTAGGAACCTTGTTTAAACTTGGTATCTTCGCCTTTTCAGATCGCCGAAGTATCGCAGTTGTTCGAAGTATCTGAGATTGTCGAGGCGTCACGCCTCCGAACTAGTCTTGGGGTCACAAAGTTGTGCCTTGCTTGAACTCGAGAGAGGTTGTTTAAAGCCGAGTCAAAGTTGAACTACCTCAAGCTGACGTTGGCCCACCGAGACTCTGAGTTGAGGTGCCTGGAGGAGAAGGCTTGCGAAGTGCCCTCTGAAGGGGAGGAGACGTGTCCTTCGATGGCCTTCAGCCAAGGCTTGAGGCTCAAGTATCTTCGTCAGTCACTGTTCGATGCCAAGGTCGAAAGAGAGGGGTTGAAGAATGTAGTGCTCGAGAAGAGCTTGGAAGCGGCACACCTTAGGAGGACCATCTCTGATGTATCTCATGAGGGTAGCTCTTGCCGAATGCCTTGTCTGAAGATCTGAGTGACGGACGACTCGCTGAAGGAACGGGTCGTGGAGCTAGAGGTAGAGAACCATCGGCTACAATGGCTTTCTGAGGGGAGTAACGTCAGGAGCACTTCTTGCCCCCGAGATGAGTACGCCCAAGGAAGGTCATTTCATGAGTTGGCGTCACGCTCGCCCCCCATCTTGAGGCACGCTGGGGACGCACAGAGCAGAGTGGCTGGTTCGTCGAGCAGAGCATCTGCCGGGGCAACACTTAGGCTCTTAGGTGCCGAAGACCCAACTCAGCTCGCCGGCTTGGAGACCTCCACGGAAGCAAGGCTACCACAGCACGACGCTCGTCGGCCTCGCTTGTCACTTAATAGGAGTATTCCACTCCCTAGGAGGGGTTAGGGTAGATTTTTGTAATCTTGTAATTTTTGTTTCACATGAGTTGTATCTTCGATGTAAAGATGAGTTGTTCGTCTACAGGTAGACTTGTACCTCAAATGTCAATGAAATAGTATAAATATATCTCAAACTTGTGTGTTTTTGCTAGCGTTTGCAAATGTCAACAGTTGCGGGAGCAATTTCGAGTGGTGATTTATTTTGTTTGCTTGTTCGCAAGTAGCAAAAGTTGTGTCGAACCAAGTGTTGGACTCCGAACTTTGTCGTTTCTAGAATATCAACAGCTATGGAAGCAATTCCGAATGGTGAACTACTTTTTACTCGCTTATGAACGAGTAGTTAAAGCAGAATCGAACCAAGTGTTGGACTCCGAGCTTGTCGTTTAGGAGATTTCAACGGCTGTGGGAGCAATTCCGAATGGTGAACCACTTCGTAACCACCTTGTACTCGTTTATGAGCAAGCAGTTAAAGTAGAATCGAACTAAGTGTTGGACTCCGAGCTCATCGTTTAGGAGATATCAACGACTGTAGGAGCAATTCCAAATGGTGAACCACTTCGTACTTACTTATGAGCAAGTAGTTAAAGCAAAATCGAACCAAGTGTTGGACTCCGAGCTTGTCGTTTTTAGAGAGTTTCGTGCATCTCAAAGAAAACCAACTAGATTATTAGACAAGAATTCCCAGGAAGTAACTCGCCTTTATTAAAGATACTTACATGGCTTCTTCTGAGTTGCAAGCCACTCTTACATTTTTAAAAAAAAAATAACAAGGTCGATAAAACACCAAATAGAAACTGCTCAACTCAGGAGTTGCTTGAAGTTGCTTGGAGCGGTGTTACTACACCCTCTTGGTACTTCATCAAGTGGTCAGCATTCCAAGTCCCGGTATTCTCCTGTCCCCCCGGGTCTTCGGGTTGGTATGCACCTGGGCGAATAACTCTTGAGACCCTATATGGACCTTTCCAGTTGGGCGCTAGCTTGCCTTTCTTGCTTGGAAGAGAGATGGATAGCTTTCGGAGCACTAGGTCCCCCTCTTTAAGATTAGTGGGACAGACCTTCTTATTGTAAGACTGGGTTATCCTATGTCAGTAAGTCTCCTGTCGGATGGAAGCCCTTTCACGGATCTCATTGATGGGGTCCAAACAGTTACGAAGCTGGTTTGCATTCTGCTCTTCATTGTAGGCGATCAATCGGGGTGAAGGTAGGCCGACCTCTAGGGGAATGATGGCTTCGGAGCCATAAGTGAGATTGAAGGGGGATTCTCTTGTCGGAGTTCTCTTTGTGGTGTGATAGCTCCATAGCACGTTCGGAAGCTATTCGACCCATGATCCCTTGGTAGATTTATCGAGCCTCTTCTTTAGGCCGAAGAGTATTTGTCGATTAGCGTTCTTCGCTTGGCCATTGGATTGAGGGTGGGCTATTGAGAGAACTGCGGTTGGATGCCGAGGTCGGTGCAGAAGTTGCAAAAAGTCGCCCCTGTGAACTGGATTTCATTGTCGGTTACGAGGATACGAGGTACGTCGAACCTACAAATAATGTTCTTCCAGAAGAACTTCTGGACCTTGTTCTCCGTAATCATTGCAAGGGGCTCGGCCTTGATCCATTTAGAGAAATAATCTATTTCCACGACGAGGAACTTCAGTTGGCCTGGCACTGGAGAAAACGGTCCGAGAGTCCATCCCCCACAATGCAAAAGGGATCGGACCGGCTAAGGAGAAGAGCTGGGCTTGTGGTAGGCGACGGATCGGGGAAAATCTTTGGCAGGATCCGCATTGGCGGACGTACTGTTTAGAGTCGCTTAGAAGTGAGGCCAAAAGTAGCAGTAATTTAAAATTTTATGGGCTAGGGATCTTGCTCCCAAGTTGTAACTCCTGTTTCCCCGTATTTGTATTTTTATACTGTATTTTTCTCAATTGTACTCTTTTGAGATCCCGTATTTTGTTTCCATTCAAATAAAACCATTAATTTGTTTTCGACTCAATTTTTGGTCATTTCATCTAATTCAATTGTGTGTGCTCTTTGTGTCATTCTTCATGAAGAAATGGCTATTTCTTCTCAGTCATCCCTTTATTCCCCATTTTATCACATTTTGACCAATTCTCCTGTTGGATCCCATTTGAAACGGATACGCTAAAACCCACAAACCCGAAACCCTACTATATAAACCCTATCTCTAACCCTAACCTAACCCAATTACTGTTAAACCCTCCTAATCAACTGCCGCTCATCTTTCTTCTTCCCCTTCTGTTTCCTTTTTCTTCTCCATTTCATCCGAACCACTTCGATACCCATCCTCAACTTCCGTCGCCACTATCCTGACCCTGATGACAGCGCGACCTGCCTGCAGCGCATGCCCCACTGCCTCGCCTCACCTTCGCCATCCACCACCGAACCATCGCCCGCACGAACCCATTCTACCATTTCTCGACCTCCACCATCCTCGCCACCCCAGCACCATTACCCCATCGTCGCTGCCTTCGCCATCTCCTCCACACCCTCGCCTCCAATCGCTTCCTCCGTCCTCGCCTCGACATCGTGAACCCAATTCCGCATTTCCCCCACTCTGTTTCGACCCCGAAAATTAGGGTCGCCAGCACCATAGAAGCCATCGCCAGCCACCAGTCGCCGACACAACCGCCTCTCACTGTGCCACCGCCGTCGTGGAGTCACCGCGGTGTCGCCGGTGCCGGCGCTACTCTCTGGGAGACGAGCTACCTGCTGAGAATGGCGAGCAGACATTTTAGGCTTCACTTGGAGCAAGGACATGTTTAAATGATTGCTTTCCTAAAGGTATTTATTTCTTCTACTGTTTAAGACTTGTTTCCGAGTTTTACACTTGATCCAGACTTGAAAACTATGTGGACATTATTATTTGTTTTCAAACTGTTTTCTGTTGCTTTATAAATTATTCATGCATGCTTGGTTATATATATTGCTCTTGTATATTCTTGTTGTGATGCTGAGTCGATCCTACAGCTTATGAATGATGTTAAGATCATTCGCTGGGCTTCGTCACGCACTCGTATTCTGTATTTTGGGAAGCGGGACGTGACACAAGTATGTGCCATATATCCCGTCATGAGCCTCTTTCAGGGCATAGTGTGCTTCTTTGGGAGAGAGACATTTAAGGTAGGGTCTGCCATCTGTCTGAGTATAGGAGCGTTTGTACATGACTCCATCAAGGAGTGTGTACCGCTCGGCCCTAGTCCTGACTCTCCTAGCCTCTCTTTGGTCCGTTGGAAGAACTCCGTCTCTGAGGTACTCAAGTAGGGGTTTCATCCAATTTTCCCCAAGCGTTAGGGGCATAGTCTCCATCGGCTCTAGGCTTTCTTCTTCAATACTGGGTCTCAGGAGGACCTCTATCAATACGGTCCGCTCCAAACCCTGGAGGGAGGAGGAGGCGAGCCTTGAGAGGGCATCCGCCTGTGCATTTTCCTCTCTGGGGACTCGCTGGAGTTAAGCTTCTTCAAATAGAGCCAGCAGCCTTTTGACTTTCATCAAGTACTTAACCATGTGCTAATCCCTTACCTCGTACTCCCCAGACACTTAATTCTCCACTAGCTATGAATCGATGAAAATCTTGATGCGTTTGGCTCCAGCTTTACAAGGCAGACAGAGTACCGCTATGAGTGCCTCTATTCGGCTTCGTTGTTCAATGCCCAGAAGCTTATGCAGAGAGAGTATTGCAGAACGAAACCATCTGGGCCAGTCAAGATGACCCATGTCCCACTTCCGTCGGTGCACAAGGACCCATCAACTTACACGGTCCAGAGCTGGGGTTCTTCAACTGACTCAGTAGGGTCGGGAATGGTGCTTTCCACTATGAACTCTGCTAGGGCTTAGGCCTTGATAGCGGTTCGGGGTTGGTAGTTGATGTCGTGCTGGCTCAGCTTTATAGACCATTTCATCAGACGTCCCGATGTCTCGGGCTTGTGGAGAATTTGCTTCAGCGACTGGTCGGTAAGAATGACCATCGAGTGGGACTGAAAATATGGGTGAAGTTTCCTTGCTGCCATGATCAACGCGTATGCCATCTTCTTTACCTTCGGATAGCGGAGTTCTGCATCCCTAAGGACCTTACTCACGTAGTAGATGGGGCATTGCGTCTTATCCTCCTCTCTTACCAGGACGGCAATAAGGGTCTGCTCCGAAGTCACCAGGTATATGTAGAAGGTTTTGCCATGCTTCGGCTTACTCAAGAGTGGGGGGTTTACCAGGTAAGCCTTCAGTTGATCGAAAGACTCTTACTGTTGTTGCTCCCACTCAAAGCTTTTCGCTCCTCTTAGGGCTTTGAAGAACGGGAGGCATTTCTCCCCTGACTTGGAGAGAAAATGCCCTATAGATGCGAGGCATCCCGTAAGCCTCTGCACTTCTTTCACATTGGAGGGAGGAGCCATATTGAGTATGGCTTTGATCTTCTCAGGATTGGCTTCTATGCCCCTCTGGCTCACCATGAATCCGAGGAATTTCCCGGACGAGATGCCAAAGGCGCACTTGCTCGGATTCAATCTCATGTTGTGCCTTCTTAACACCCCAAAGGTTTCCTGGAGGTCACGGACATGCTCCTACCCGCTGATGCTTTTGACTAACATGTCGTCCACATACACTTCCATATTGCAGCCTATCTGATCTCGGAAGACCTTGTTAACAAGGCGTTGATATGTAGCTCTGGCATTCTTCAGCCCGAAGGGCATTACTCGGTAGCAGTATAGGCCTTGGTTGGTCACGAACGAGGTTTTCGGAATGTCCGGAGGGAACATCCAGATCTGGTTATACCCCGAGAAGGCATCCATGAAGCTGAGGAGCTCGTAGCCAGAGGTCGCATCGATCAGAGCATCGAAGCTCGGAAGGGAGAATGGATCCTTCGGACACGCCTTGTTAAGGTTGGTAAAGTCGATGCATATTCTCCAGCTCCCTTTGGCCTTTTTAACCATTACCACATTCGATGGCCATTCGGGGTAGTTCACCTCCTGGATGAATCGAGCATTCAAGAGCTTCTCGACCTCTTCTTTGATTGCTTGATGTCACTCGGGAGCGAATTTATGTCGCTTCTGCTAGACGTGTTTGACTCCTTGGTCAACGCTGAGGTGGTGCATCAAGAGCTCTTCTGAGATCCCAGGCATATCAGCCACGGTCCAAGCGAAAAGATTGCATTTCTCTCTTACACATTGGGAGATGTCTTCTTCGATGGAGGGGGAAAGGGCCTTGCTGATCTGAAATGTCTTGGTGGCATCTCCTTCTGAGAAGGCAACTTCTTCTAGCTTGTCCACCAGCTCAGAGATGGTCTAGCTACTCCCTTGTGGGAGTTCAAGGGCTTCAAGGGAGAGGTCATGTAACATTTACGAGCCACCTCCTGGCTCCCTCTTACCTTTCCCACTTCTGTCGAGGTGGGAAACTTTATTTTCATGTGATAGGCCGATGGTATGGCCTGGAGAGCGGCCAAACCTGGTCGACCCAAGATGACATTGTAGGCGGCCTTGACGTCTACCACCATAAAGTCCATCGGCTCGGTCCTAGCGACCGGGGGTTTGCCAGCGGTCACGTCGAGGGTTATTACTCCTTCGATCGTCACCGGCACCCCGGTGAACCCGTGAAGGGTGTAACCAGCTAGCTTGGGCCGGTCTCTTGACAGCTGGAGGCCCTGGAATGCCTCCAAGAAAAGAATATAGACTGAACTGCTGTTGTCCACTAGGATTCGGCGTACGTCAAAATTGGCCATCCGGAGGTTTATCACGAGGGCATCGCAATGGGTAATCCAGACGCCCTCCAGGTCCCTATCAGAAAATGTAATAGGAATCCTGAGGCCCTTGGGAGGAGGATGGCTCTGTACGGCATCCACTTCTCGAACGAAGGCTTTTTACGAGGAGTTGGAATCTCCCCCCATTGGACCTCCGTGTATGAGGTGCAGGACGGCTTTGGCTTTGACATCTAGGGTCTCTGCACGTTCTTCAGCTCGCCTGTTAGCCTCCCTCGGGGGCGGAGTTGGATCAGCCCTATCCTTCCTTACAACATAGCGAGCTGCTCTCTCTGAATGAGGGCCTCGATCTCGTCCTTCAGGGCTCGACAGTGGTCTGTGTCGTGGCCGTGGTCCCTGTGGAAGCGGCACCACTTATCCCAATTTCTCTTCTTACCGGGGGTGTTCATCTTTGGAGGTGGCGGTAGAAGACCCTCCTTCCCAACTTCCATTAAGATAGCCGAGAACCTCGCATTGAGCGGAGTGAACTTTTCAAAGCGGGGAAGAGGGTGACGTTGACCCCTATTGTCCTTTTGGAGCTTCTTAGCTCCTTCTTCAGTAGTCTTCCATTTGTTCCCGGAAGACGATCCTTCAAAAGTGGGGCGGTTGAGAGCTTCTTCAGCTCGGATGTACTTCGCGCTCCTGAGAAGGAGCTCTGAGAAGTCCCGAGGAGGGTTCTTGGCCAGAGACGCCCTGAGGTCGGGGTTAATGACATTGGACTGGAAAGCTACCGAGGCCACAGACTGTTCTAGAGAGGCAATAGATCTGGCATCCGCTGTGAACCGCTTGACATAGTCCCTCAGTCGTTCGCCCTTCCTTTGACTAAGGAAGAGCAATGAGGTGCTGGTCTTTTTGGAGCGGTGGCTGCTCACGAAGTGGATGAGGAAGAGGCCTTCGAACTGGTCGAAGGAGAAAATGGAGACTGGAGCAAGTCTGGAAAACCACTCCCGAGCGGGCCCCTTAAGCGTGGCTGAGAATGTTTTGCAGAGAAAGGTGTCGGAGGCGGGGTGGATCATCATGAGAGTTTCGAAACTCTCAATGTGGTCAGCGGAGTCCAACTCCCCGGTATAAGACTCAAAGTGCGGAGGCTTCAAGTTCTCTGGGACGGGAGCCTCCATGATAATGCAGGAGAACGAGGGTCTGCTCGGGCAGAGGTTCCTCGCCCGTTGTTCCTCATCTCTATCGAGTTGGTCGAGGCACCTCTCCATCTCGTGGAAATGGCGGTAGACCGAGTTCTCCCTTCGATCATGCCTCGCTAAGCCCTGAGACTCGTCTTCATGTAGAAGATGGCTGGGGATACGGTGGTAGCTTTGAATAGGTCATAGGCTGGGGGTGCGACGGCGATGGTTCAGAGCCAACTGAGGATTGGGAGAGCAACAGCGATGGCTCGGAGCCGGCCGAGGACTAGGAGAGCGACGACGATGGCTCGGAGCCGGCCAAAGACTGGGAGAGCGGCGGTGCTGGTTATGAGCTGAGCCCGTCGGTCATTGTTGGGGGCGACGTTGAGTGCCCGTAGGACTGCCTCTTGGAACTGTATAATTCTGCCCTCGTGACGGGGGCCTCCTGCTCCCGATGAGCTTGAGCGGCATGTCGGCCAGTCGGGGAGCAACTTCTTCTCTGACGGTGCTGAGATAATTCTCTCCGCCTCCTGGGGGAGTTGGAGCCTCTGCGATCTGTCCTGCGGGGTGAACGGTCCCTCTGATGCTCCCGACGAGGGTTCCTGTCATGGGTCCACCTCTCGTCCAAACGGATTTGAAGATCAGGCTCGTCCTGCCGGTTGTTGAGAACATCTCGTAGATCTCGCGGTGTTGGAGGGCTATGGGAGGCCATGGAGTCGGTGGAAGCATTGTGTATAGAGACAGGGACCTAATGAAGGGGTTGCTTCTGGTGACTTCGGCGAGTGGGTTCTTCAACAGCCACTTGAGCCTCATGAGGTTGCTGAACGGGTTGAGGGATCGGTTGTTCAATCTGTTGAACCAGCTGGACGGGCGGAGGGAGACCCTCTGGAGGAGGGATGGAATTTTTTCTACAGTTGGAGACCGCGGACTTTTCTTTTTTTGGAGGCATAGCTAGGAGCTGCTTTTGCTGATGGAGTAGGGTCGGATTGCTATTCGACTTCCCACAGACGGTGCCAATCTGTTGCTGCTGATTTCGGTGTGGAGGCAAACAGATGAATTTGTGGGTTCGTAAGAAATCGAATGGGTCAAACCTGAACTCCTCCTTCACTGTTTGACTGGCTCCTTGTTGCTACCGCTGACCTGCACAAAGTTCGAAACACTGGGGTTGATTCCGGCGATGAACCCTCCAACGCTCTTTTCAGTACTCAAAAAAGAATATGAAAGAGCTTTAGGTAGCTAGGCAAAGAGTGATCACCTTGTAACAGTAGGAGGTAAGGGGTATTTATAGTCGTCATGGGGATCTGTTTCGAGGTAAGAACAAATCTCGACTCCTCGGTGTGGCTGGATAGAAGTGGTTAGAACCACCTCCTAGGGATAAGAATGAATCAAGATTTCTCCATATCCGTATGAACTGGCTCTTATCGGGTTGGGATCCGTATCCAGTTGAATGGGTCCGTTCATGGGTTATTGGGCCCTGGAGAAGAAACCCATTTCCCATTTCGGACCTATTTGTAGGTGAAGTTACCATTTTGCCCCTGTAAACATTAAGATTCGTGCCCGATTTGAACGATCCCGATTTAATCCCAGTTTTAGCCATATCAGTGTCTGACTAGAAGTTGGTTGTGCATGTTCGGTTATATATGTTTTTGTTTCAATATCATGCATTTCTCTTTATGTGTCGGGATTATCCTCGTATCGAGGAACATCTTCATAACCTATGTTAAGGTTAGGGTTATATTCGGTTTCTAATTGTGGGATTGTTGGAGGTCGGCGAGATGAACTAGTGGAATCTTGTCCACTTTGGCTACGACGGCTACCTCGTGATCTAGACATGATAAATATAGTGTGTTAGTAGTGTATGTAAAAAAACAATTTCTAGTGTTTTAGTAGTGTATGTGAAAAAAATAATATAGGAAGGTTGAGAGAGTTGACGTAGTATATGTGAAAAACAATAAAAAAATGATATGAGGGTTGAGAGAGAGAGGGGGAGAGAGAGAGAGAGGGGGGGGAACAAAAAATCAACAAACAAGTTTAATAAAAAAAAAATTAAAGCTACAACAATAATAAAGAGTTAAGTGAGTTAAGAAAATTTGATACCGTACTTCACAAATAATCGAATATAGAGTTGAAAGAGAAAATAACAGCAGAGAGAGTTTGTAGTAGACGTAGTCGTAGAGAGAGAGTGAGCTTCTTTGTTGAGAGAGTTTGTAGTAGACGTAGTTGCTTCGACATGATAGAAATTGCTCACTCCTTTGTGGCTTCTTTGTTGAAGTAGAATGAGAGGAGGAGTAGTAGTAGTAGAGAGTTGAGAGAGTAAGAGAGTAACGTGAAGGTGTGAAAAAATTTGAGTGAAATTAGGGGGGGTTTATAGGGAAAAAAAATAAAAAAAATACCAACAACAGCAACGGCTGCATTAGCAACGTTCGAACGCTGCCAACCCGTTGGGTTGCAGGTCGGGTTTGGGTTGGTTTTAAACAGGTTTCGGGTTAGTCGTGCCGGGTCGAGCGGGGTTTTCCTACTTATTTATTGACCTGGTTCGACCTGCTAAGCTTAATGGGTTTGACCCGAACCTGGATCGGGTTCTGGTCGATGCGGGCGGGCCGTGAGCAAGTTGCTGGTTGACCCGACCCGGATGCCATCCCTATGTCTTGCATACTATGTTCAATGAGAAGAGAAGAAGGTGAAGCGAGAAGAGGAATCGAAGTGAAGATTAGAGGCAAAAATGAGTAGTTGTGCAGGCTGTACATGTTGATAATCAATTGACAGTCGACAGTCCATATGAAAAGTCAACCGCATTTGTTCTCTGGTTTGGGTTTGACTCACCGACTGCCCTAGGGGGCAGTCAGCCAATAGCGGAGCAACAGCTTATTGAGTCTGATTCAAGGTGAGTCAGTTTGAGCCCAGTTTTTCTCCAATTACGATCATACAGCTCTTATTGTATGATTATCTTTTCAGGAATATCGGACGACTATTATATCAAGAATACAGCCTAGTGTTTCTCTAGATCTCATTGTAACGACATCCTTTGAGAGGTAAGAGAGAGTAGCTCATTTCAGAGAGTTTGAGAGTTTTCCATTGTAAACTGCAAGTATCTTTTGGTGAGACTTGAGAGAGAGATGAGTTCATGGTGAGAGTAGTTGTAACTCTTGTATTTTTCTCTAGTTGAATATCATCTCGGTTATTTCTCACCCGGATTAGGGACCGAAACAAAATTGTGCGCTTTGTGTATTTGTTTTGGTCTTTTATTTGCTTGGTGGTTTGTTCATGGTGATCGTGTTGCAAAACTCAACAGGAAACTCTAACATTATGTCGTGCAACTTCTGCAGCCTTTGGTGTTAGGTATTATAGTCCCACATTGGGTATTGTGCTAGTTTTATATTTGGTTTACTTCTATATATATGAGATATTGTACTTAGTTATTTCTCAATTCAATAATTAGTATTGCTTTCATCTCTCTGATTTATCTTTACAAGGTATCAGAGCCAGATTATGCAAATTTTTCGTTCTTCCCAAAGCCCTAGAATTCCACCAGCAAAAAAAAAAGGCCAGCATCATCAAAGAATAAGCAGCAACATCATCAACTCATCATCGTCATCGTCAACAAAAATTTTGACAAAAACCCATCGTCGTCATTCCAAAATCCGCCTCCAAAACCCATCGCCTCCGTCTCCTACTTCGACACCCTAGTCGCCAACCCACCCAGACTTTCTTCAACCTTCAACCTCATCATCTCCATCACCCGAAAACTCCAACAACTTGTACAACTCGACCTCCAAATCAACCCACTGGTAGTGCCCTCACTCGGATTCCGCAGATTCCGTCTTCATCACAGCAACTCCTCGAACTCCCGGCGACTCCTCGACCCCATTCCTATCCCACCGTCACTTTTCCAATTTTCTTTTTCCAAATCCTTACACTAATCCTATTTCCCAATTTTCCTCTCTAGCATATATCCCAAACCCGAAACCCTCTTTCCCTACCCCCTCCCCCCCCCAACCCGTTTTCTTATTCCAAAAAAAAAATAAAAAAATAAAAAAGATTGTTTTTACAGGTACTACTACTTGATGGAATATCAATCTCTCCCACATATTTCCGCCTCCACAGATTTTCCCGCTGCAATCGCCTCTCGTTCCCCCTCCCTCCCATCCTCTCCCACATATTTCCGCCTCCACAGATTTTCCCGCTGCAATCACCTCTCGTTCCCCCTCCCTCCCATCTCGCTTCTTCCTCCAGATTCAAACAGTAGCAGCGCCACCTTCATTCTGCCTTCGGCCTCCTACCTTCTCTCAGCATCATTCCTTACCATGCCCCACCTCTACTTCCGACACCGGTAGCACCGTCCTACCCCCTATCCCTATCCAGGCACCAGCAGCATCTCCCTCTTTATTGTGCTCTCAGTCACAGCAGCACTAGTCTTATTCCTCCTCACAGTGCTTCTTCTCTTACATCCTCGGTCATGCCCATCACTCCAGCCTTGCCGTCCTTCACCAAAAGTTCCATATGCGACCTTGGCAGACTACGTTATTTTTGGGTCTAGAGATTACTCATGGATCTCGGAGGATATTCATTTCCCAACAGAAATACACATCATATATTATCTCCGCTGCATGCCTTTCTGATAGTCGATCAGCCGATACACCCTTAGAGCTTCATGTGAAGCTTCGTCCCACTGATGGTGACTAGATACAGGTAGATTGTTGGACAGTTTGTCTACTTATGCATGGCCACACCCGATATTGCTCACACAGTCAGTTTGTTTCCGCTCCTACGTCAGTTCACTACGATGCTCTTCTTCGGATTCTCAGATATCTTTAGGGCACTATTACTCGCTCATTATTCATGCCTTCTACATCCAAACTGGAGCTGAGTGCATATTCTGATTCAGATTGGGCAGGTGATCCTACTACTAGACAGTCTACCATAGATTTCTGTCAATTTCTTGGTGATTCGCTGATCTCATGGCGAAGTAAGAAACAGACAGTTGTTGCATCTTCTTCGACCGAAGCTGAGTACAAAACAATGGCAGCTACTACTAGAGAGATTGTTCATGTTCGTTGGTTGTTATCAGATATGGGTGTCACTCTTTCAGCAGCTACTCCTCTTTATTGTGATAACCGGAGTGCACTACACATTGCAAGAAACCTGATCTTCCATGAGCGAATGAAGCATATAGAGATTGATTGTCATGATGTTCGTGAGCGCTTTGAAGCAGAGATCATTTCACTTTATTATGTTACATTTTCACAGCAGACGGCAGAGTTCTTCACAAAATCTCATACTGTTCAAAGATTTTGTTATTTAGTGGGCAAACTCACACAGTTTGACCCACCATGAGTTTGAGAGAGGTGTTAGAAATTATAGTCTCACATTGGGTATTGTACTAGTTTTGTATTTGGTTTACTCCTATATATAGAAGATATTGTACTCAGTTAATTATCAATTCAATAATCAGTATTTTTTCATCTCTCTGATTTATCTTAACATTTGGAATGATCCACAGGTTGAAACAAGTCATGCATCATGTTATCCAAGTTTGTTGCTGATATGGCTAAAAATGGGGTTAAATCGGAACCGTCCAGATTGGGAACGAATCTTGAAGCTCAGGGGTAAAACGGTAATTTTACATATAGACGGGTCCGAAGCGGGCACTGGATCTCCCCTTCACAGATCTAATAACCCGCAAAATGGACCCACTCCAGCTGGGTACGGGTCCCGGCCCAAGACAAACCCAGACCAGATAGAGGAAATCAGGGTCACTGATTTGACTAAATCAACGGGCCTGATTTACAGTTATCCTCTCACCAGGAATCAGGGGTCAGTTTCCTAAACTAATTGTGAGGATTTTACTCCTAACGGATTCACAAGAAATCAGGTCTCTAATCAGACTCCCAGGGCGACTATAAATACCTCCTACCTACCACTGTGACCGGGTAATCACTCTTTTTCCAGCTAATCGGTCTAAAATCCCCCACCCGCATAAACTCCACCCGTTTAGGTATCAGAACTACTTCCGCAAAGTTGAACATGCCCAACCTGAGGTTGTTGTGGAAGAATTCATCCATCAATGCCATAATGTCCCCTTTTATTTCTTCCCAGAAAACTTGGAAAAACATCATTGGGAAGCCGTCTGGTCCAGACGACTTGTCTGCTCCCATTTGGGTGATGGCTTTTTCCACTTCCATTTCCGAAAAAGGTGCTTCCAATGTGGAAGCGAATGAGCTGACTCGTTCTGGCAGCCCTGCCAGAAATCGTCCCTAAGTGGGATCTTGAAGTCATTCTTCTTCCCAAAGAGGCCCTTGTAGTAATCGTGAAAGGTTTTGGAAATCACATTTTCGTCTTGGGATGTTCCTGTTTCTGTTTGTATTGACAGGACTAGATTGGATCTACGTCTTGTACTTGCCACTCGGTGGAAGAAGGCCGTATTTGCATCTCCCTCTTTGAGCCACGAAATCCTCGACCTTTGTTGCTATTTGATCTCCTCCAGCTTATAAAGATTGGCAATATTTCCTCGAAGCTCTAGTAGCCTTTTTTATCGTCTTATGACAGGACTCTCGTTTCTTCCAATCTCTCTAGCTCATCAATTTCTTCCAAAAAGGAATCTTTTGCACGCCAGATAGTCAAGAATCTAGACCGATTCCATCTACGCAGCCTCTTTCGCAATCTACGGATTTTTCACACCATCAGGTTGCAGCGTCCGATCCAGTAGTTGGGAGTACTCAGTTTTCCATCACCATGTGGTGAAATCCCTGGATTTCTAGCCATGCCTTTTCAAATCTGAACTTTCTTGGCCTTTGAAATCCCTGTACCTCAGCATCAAGTAGGACTGGGGTATGATCCGACGTAGGTCTAGGAATAGATTTAGCGGATGCCAATGGGAATTTAGCCTTCTAATCCATCGAAACTAGTATCCTGTCCAATTTGGTCATAATCGGGGACGCTTGCATGTTTGACCAGGTAAATAGTCTGTCATTGATTGGGATATCGATCAGCTCTAGCTCCGTGATCACCCTATTGAACTCTTCTCTGTGTCTATGGCTCGAGCCTCTTCTCCTGTGCTCGAAAGCAAATCTAGTAATATTGAAATCTCCCCCAACGGTCCAAGCTCCCAACCATCGTTTTCGAATATTGATAAGCTCTTTCCAAAAAGCGTATCGATCTGTAGCCACGTTCGGCCCACAAACGACAGTGATCGTATGCACCCAATTGTCAGACCGTCTCCTCAGTCGGATAGTCAGGGAGAACGTTCCACTGTATTCCTCGAAACAGGTGAAAATATCCGGGTTGAACCCAATAGCAATCTCCCCCGAAGCTCCTGAGGATGGGCGTAGCACCCATTCCTTGATTCTGTTGCCTTCTACTCTTTTCAGTTTAAACCCATGCGCGAGCTTGGTCTCCTGTAACCCTACCACCTCCGCCTTGGAGTTCATAATGACGTCCCTAACCATATCTCTCTTCCCCCTATCCCCCAACCCCCTCACATTCTAGAATAGTGTATTCATTGGGAAACCGTTTATAGGTTGATCGTGGGTGTGGGCCGGGTGTCTTCCTCGAAGACCTCCGTCAACCCAGAGCTAGATCCCAGGTCTTTCTGATGGCTAGCCTTAGCCCGTTAATTTTCCAACCCCTAATTTTATTGAGTAGTAGAGCATTGCGTTCTATGTCACACACCTCTAAGCCACAAGTTTGAGCTGGGATAAAAACATCAGAATCTAACATGAAATTTAATATAGAAGCTAAAAAACTTCTCGTACCTCCGTCATCGAACTTTGTAGCTTTGCCCACCGCAGCCACCTCCAGATAGTCATCCAGGGACTCCACATGAGCCCTCTTAGGCGTCTGCTGTACCCTGAACCCAACTGCCCTGCTTGACGTTCCAGTAATATAAACAGGTGCTGATCTGGAAAGATGGATAAGACCATCTCTCGTGAGATCTCTCTCTGTGTATCAGCAACAAACTCAAGATCCTCTGACTCCTCATCCGTAAATAAGAACTCTTCGTCCAAATTTAAGCGCCCTTCCATGTCCTCATCGCTATCTGCGTACTCAGTAATTGCAGTCTGAGCAGCCCCCCTTATGGGTACCTGCTGCTATTATTCATTGGACCCTTCTGTTGGCCCACTCCCCATAGATGAAACAAGATCCACAAATGGTAGTTGGTTGACTGTGTTGGACCCCTCTATAGGCACAATCTTTCTCTGAGTCACAACACATTCATTGGGCTCAACCCAAATCTTGGGTCCATTCTCACCACTTTCAGACTTATCCCTCATATAGAAGTCTCCCTGGGGATGCGTCGCACGCTCCTTATCGTGCGCCCCTCCACGTGTCAACTCCCGATTGGTTGGTGGGACGGTTGAGATAGCATGCGCCACGTTCTCTGTGATCGTCTCGATAAATCCCTCTTCCGCCTTGAAAACTCCCCCTACCGCTTCGAAAAGTCCCCCTGTCTCCTCGTTCTCTGTGACTGTCTCGATCTCTCCGCTCTTCTTCCTATTTTGGATCTGAGCGATGTCTTCTTCACGAGAACTCATCACCACCATATTTCGGAGCTTTCTTTTCTGAGCTCT
Source organism: Hemerocallis citrina (assembly GCA_017893485.1). Taxonomy (NCBI): domain Eukaryota; kingdom Viridiplantae; phylum Streptophyta; class Magnoliopsida; order Asparagales; family Asphodelaceae; genus Hemerocallis; species Hemerocallis citrina. Next base: position 194,053 of record JACEHZ010000423.1, read on the forward strand.
CTCCTCAAAGACCTCCCTCTCCTGAGCGCTGCAGTCGCCCTGTTTTGGTCCATGGCCGTTGGCTTCTGTTGTCGCCTCGCTCCCTTCGAAAACCTTTCCTCTTCGATGCTCTCCCTCTTCTAGGGTTGGGACAGCAGCGTCCTTCCCCTTACCATTCTGGTTTTCCACAAGACCAACTCTGTCCCCGCTCTTCCTAGGGTCTCTGTTGACCACATGGATCTGACTTGTAATACCCTGAATTTTAATAAATGCGAAATTGTAGATTTTACGTGTTGTGCATGTACAAAATTTTGTATAAATATTCTCTTATGAAATAATTTTCTATAACATGAACAAATAATTATTTTCTCCTTTTTTCTTTTATTCTTTAAGCCCATTTTCTTTTAAAGAGCCTAAATTTGTTTTGTTTAAAACTAAGCCCAACTTAATCAAGTATTTTCTTTTCTAAAGGCCCATTATTTTTAAAAGCCCATGAATTAATTACCTTTTAATTAGCTTGTCATGTAGACACACGTTTAGACCATTAATTATTTTTGTATTGTACAACTTTAATTAGGGGTCACTAGTTGGGACACGTGCATACACGTGTGTGTGCATTGCACACACAAGGGTGGCAGAGTATGCATGGAGAAGAGTGGGAGAGTGGGGTTGTGTGCATGGGTGGTTATTTGCTCATGGGTGGTTGCTACAACTTCCCATCTTATCCTAGCCATTCATCTACAACCATCTAGTGTAATCCTAGCCCTCCAATCTATCCTAAAAGTAGTATAAATACCCCCCTACCTTCATGTATACAACACTAAGACAAATAATTGAAAGGAAGAAACTATATAGGAGAGAGTAAAAGATTGAGTGCATTAGTGTTTTTGTGTGTATTCCAACCTAGAAGGAGGCCGACTACTTCACCTAGGGAGGCTCGGGTTCACTAAGTGCAAGGAAGAGAAGATGATTGTGGTGGCTCATTCTAGGAGGCAAATGACCGCTCGTGTGTTCAAGGAGATTCTAGAAGCTTTTGTAGTATTTTTCTTCAAATAGGTCGGTGGTTTTCTATACTTCTAATATTAGATATCATGCTAGGAAATTGTTGATACATATGCATGCTAAAAGAACTAATAAGATATCACTTATTGACTCTAAAAAGGACTTGCTAGACGAATGAGTAAATGCTTGATGAATTGCTTGCTACTGGTTATAATTCATGTTTGATGTAGTTAAATTAACTTATTGGCATGAAATTGTGAAATTAGAACCATGTGATTGTAGAAAAATGTTCATGTTTGGTTAGTAGATGAATTATTAAATTTTTGCATTTATTGAACCATTATAATACTTGCTCAAGAAATGCAAATTTTGATTATAAGTATTCTGAATAAAGAGGGAAAAATAGAAATTTACACTTTTTAATAAAGTCTTAATGCAAAGATTTGAGTAGGGGATTTTGTTAAAGTGAAAATTTGCAATTTATGAATATAGAATACAAATTAGAGTGAAAATACCCGTTTTAATGTCAAAAATTATTTTTAAAAACACTGATTTGTTAAATGTATGTAAATACAGTATTCTGGAAATTTTTAGGACCTTTTGTGAAGAGGAAACGAAGTTATGATTTTTTGAAAAATGAAATATTTCTAATAAACAGAGACTCAACATAAATCTATTTTAAGCCAATTCTATATCAGTTGGTCACTATGGGCATACTGGCTATAGGGGGGCTTTAGTGCGTTAGTGTAGCGCTGTGTGTGCGTGGGTTCGAGTCTCGGCAAGGAGCTTTTATTTCCAAAATTTGATTTTTCTCCACTGCCGAGAACTAGACTCAAAACCTACCCACTTCCCCTTTATGACAGTTAGGCGCTTTGTCCCTTTTGGCTAGCTTGTGGGCCTTTGGGGTCTCGGTGACTGTGCACTGTGTGTGGGTGTGTGCAGTTCGAATCTGGCTGTGGCCAAATTTTTTTGGAAAAAAATGTTTTTTTTTTCTTTCTTTCTTTTATTTTATTTTATTATTATTTATAATTTACTTTGACTATTGTGACATTCTTACCAAACAAAAATATGTAAAAGGAATAGGGAGGAAATATTAGAAAATTTTTGAGTTTCTAAACTTCAAAAAAAATATATATATTATTTTGAAATTACGGACCCTTTAAAAAGTGAAATACAATCTTTTTTTGTGTAAATAGTTCACTTTAGTTTTGATTTTGAGTTTCTAAATAAAGAAAGTAAAAATCCTTGAGTATGGAAATGATTGCAAAGAAATGAATTGAGACTTTTAGAATCGAATAAAAAATTTCTTTTGATTGTGCAAATTGTGTATAGAAATGAGTTAGAAAGAGAATGTGATGAACTGTGAAATTTTGTGGACATGTTTCAATGAATGTGAAAATGAGGACTTATACTAGAACTTAGCTAAAACTCTACATCGGTAAGAATGAAAAGTATTGAAAAGAGAATTATGATATTTTGACCAAGTTCGGGTCGTTGATAAAGGTTGATATTGAAAAGACCGATGTAGGAGTAATGCTAGATTCTATATTAGTGACCTCCAATTATACCTAAGGATGAGATACATAGTGAAGATGTGATGAACGTAAGAGACAAACATGAGTATGAGGGCCATTGGATTGACGGCGTGAGGGTATCCACAGGATGTCCCATGATGCGTCATGATTAGGACGTGGATACTACTCCAGAGTACCGTCCCAGTGGTGACGCTTATAGGGTGATCTAATGAATACGGGTGATGTCACGTTTATGGTAGGAGGTGAATTACCACAGGATGCCTGCATGATGAGTCATGCGTCAGTGCATTGGGATTCTCTTCAGGGTGCCTAGACGTGAGTTCGTAGTTCATAGAATGCCTAGGATACTTACCGTAGTTACAGTAGTAGATTAGGTCATGGCGAGGGATTGAACCCTACAAGATGAAGAACGATTAAGGGCTTGCCCTCGGACCTATGTAGTATGGGCTGCATAGACTCTGAACAAGTGGGCATTAGTATCATATAATGTAAACATCCTGCATTAAGAACTAAGTGCACGGCACAACACGACATCAATAGGATAGTCCCTTGTAGTTTTACTTGTGTTCAAGTTTGTGGTTGTTTAAGTATCGAAAATCGTTATACTGTTTCTGACATAGAGAGGATGACCGTGTATAATATTTCGTCAGTGAATGAACTGACGCGCCCACGGTTTCATATGCAGGAAAAAGAGGTTGACGGATTGAAGTATACATGTTGCTTCAAGATTGATTTAAATGTGTATATTTTCATGTAATTACTGTAAATTGCTTCCGCTGTATGAATGTAAATGTGTAATGTAACTCTGATGTAAGAAATGTTTTTTAAATTCCTTGTAAAATTGTACAAAAGAAGTGTAAAGATCCTGTGAAACTTCGAATTCAGTTGTATTTTGGAATTCGAGGTGTTACATGACTCCTCGGCGCTCTGACTTTGCCACTTTGAGGATCCTGCTTCTCTGTCCCTTTTCGACTTTGGAGATGCTTTGCCATTTGGGGCTTTGGAGTTCTGATCAAGGTCTCCCTCCTACCTGCCTCCTCTACGCTCAAGCTTGTAAGACTTTGACTAACGGTAAGGAGATCTCGATCGTTGATCCTAGATCCAGATCTGCAATCTGGGCCTTTGAGATCTGAGGCCGGTGAGGCAGCCTCTAGCGGTAGTATTCGTCGTTGTTCGCCTTACTTCACCATCTTGATGAGCTCCCGAGGAGCCCTCTTAATTTCATGAGCACCATCGATGGTTGTGTCTAGCACTGGTGCTATAGCCTCTTTGTATGTTCTTTCGTCTCTGTGTGCGCTATTGCCCCTCTTGACCACCTCCTCCACCTGTGCCTCCACCTTCTCGTGGACCACATACCTGATGATTTACGCCTATTCGTAAGTAAAAATCTTAGCGAACCTAGGCATGCGATTGATATCTAGGCTTTTGATGGTGAGTCTGGCAGAGATCAGATCTGACTTCCTCGCTGTCTTCGCATCAATGTCCACCACTGTGGCAAACTCCGCTATAATTTCTTCGAGTGCTTCTTTTTTCCAACAGTGGAGAGGTAGATTGTGAACCCAAATTTTGTAAGTCTCCCCTTGCGGTCTCTCCGCTCAAAATTGCGGCGACCAGGGAGAGAAAGTCGCCTTGAAATGGCCAAAGTTGACCTCCCCTATTCCGATGATCTTTTGCATTTTAGTTGGTGATGGGAAAGAGATGAGAAATTGAAGTTGGCAAATCTTCTTCACAATCCACTCTCTGTCTCCCTTCATAGGCCATTTTTTGTTTAGCTCCTCTAACAGGTGACTCTCCGATGGTCTGCCGTTGGTCACTTTGGCGAATGCACACCATTGCCTAAGCCATCCTTCCTCTTGCTTGATTGTGTTGAGGCAGCTTGCCAGCTTGATTGGGAGAGGATTCTCCGGCGACCTACCTCGCGAGACCTCTCTGTTTTTCTCCATCTCCTTCAAAGGGACGTTAGTGCAGACATAAGAAACATGGCCCCAATTCAGGTGTTTGAGGCATCTAATCTCCTTCGTGCATTCTGCCCTTATGTGCCCCAAATCTCCACAATTGAAGCATGCGATTGGCTTCCTCTTTCCCTTACATTTCCAGGTCAGTGATCCCTCCCCTGCCTTCTGGTAGCTTTTTCGACTCTTGTGACTCACCTGCACCCATGCCGCCTCCCCTCCCTTGTCCTCTTGCTCATCCCTGTCGTCTGAGGTACTTGGGCCCCCCTCTGAGGCCCTGGTTACTCCGGCAATGGACTGCAATGGCGGGATTGAGGGTGGGGAAGTAGCAGGTGTGGTAGTGTGGGTGTGCTCAACGAGAGGTGGTGAGTTCCGTGTGGGGACAATGGGACAGGGAATGTCGTCGTGCTGTATTGGTGGTGGGGCATGGTAAGTTTGTTGGTTAAGTTGTTGTGGAGGTGGGATGGGTTGGTGATGTGGAGAGAGTGTCTGTCTTTGGGTTCGAGGGTAATTGGAGGTTTGTTATTGGTGATGGTGAGTAGGGAGGTACTGATATTGATGCATGTATCTGTGTGGAGGCAGTATTGGATGACGGTGGTGAGTTGGAAAGTAGTGCCTCTCCTCCCTATGGCCCTTGCTGAAACCACTTCCCTCGCCTCTCCTGTAATCGTGCCTCTGGTGCTCATAAGCCCGGTGATCGGTGGTGTGGTACTCAGCTTGCTCCGAGCAGCCAGAGGGACCCCCTCGTAGGGCTCTCTCCTTTGGATGAGGCGGTGATGCTCTATGATGATGACTGGAGTATCCCAGTCGCCGTTGGTGGGAGCTGTACTCCCCTACGGTCAAGATTTTGAGAGCTTCGTTGCCCTTCCGCGGAGACGTTTCTCGTTGAGGTTGAGGCTTGGGGGAGCGAGTGGTGGGGTGCTTAGTAGAGATCGGCTTCCTCAGTAGAGGATCAGCGGTAGAGGGAGGGAAGGGGGGGGGGAGATCTGTGGGAGAGCGGAGTGTGTAGGGGATGAAGCAGAGGCAGGGTTTGGTAGATTGGCAGAGGTTGAAGCAACGGTGGGGGAAGAAGTGTTAGCCGGCTGTGGTGGAGTCGGAGTGCGGATCCCTTTATTGGACCCACAACCCCGGAGTTCATCTTTGCATAGGTTCATGATCAGAATAGTGGAAGAGGAGAGGAATTCATAGCTCAACTGAAAATTGGAGTTATGTGTTGTAGTGTTGTTGTGTGATATTGGCTGTCCAGCAAGCTGGAGTTGGTAGAAAGTAATTCAGGTGTCCCTTGATTTTTGCTAACTGCACGGAACATTATGCTGTTCTAATTGGCTGTCTGCAGGTTTTTTTGCTATTATATGCAGCTTTGGACACATTCGAATCAATGTAATGACAAATATCATCTGCCTCATTAAATGGTAAAACGAAAATGAATTTTCCTGTTTCACAAGAAACTAAAATCTCATACACTTCATTTACTGAAAACTGTTTTGTTTTAATCAAGTTTCTACTTTAAACAGTTGGTTGCTGAGTAACTCTTCTATATGATGACTTAGAACTTCCAAATCATCAGTGCACTGTGAATGGGGAAACTCAAATTTATATCTGACTAAATGACTAATATGCAGATGTCTATATTGCCACCCTAAAAACTTGAATGAACTATTATCCCGTTTTCATGATGTGCTGTTATGTGCAATGAACTGTTTCAGCATGTTGCAAGGCCTATTTATTTCAGGTTGACTAGACTATTTATTTTGTTTTTGAACAACAATAGGAGTTTTTAAAAGAACTGCTGTTTTTGGTCCCTTCTAAGCAAGTGTCATCAAATAAAGTTTCAGACGATTGTTTCAAGAGTTTTATGATGAGAATCTCCAGTGAATAATGCTCATCGGCCGGATTTTCCCTTTCAACGAGGCTTTTACTTGTTTTCTTAAAGGAAAATGAGCCTTTACTGTTGCATGTGAATTCTCTCCTATTGATTATTTTATTTAGAAAATGCAATATATGTAAATGCATGTGATATGGGTAAAAATAGAACCAAATCCGAACCGTTCAAATCAGGCACGAATCTTAATGCTCTCATGGGTAAAACAGTAATTTTTACTAGAAACGGGTCTGTAGAGCCTCTTTCAATCCCAATAACCCAGAAACGGATTTTGCCTAACTGGATTGTCATAACAGCCCAACACAAATGAGTCCATGATTATTTAAATATGACTTAAACTCATTATTATCCATAATAGACGGTTTAAAAATCATATCGCTTATCATGAGAAGAGTTTTAACTCAATCTCTCCAACCACTCTTATCTCTTCATGAAGAAGAGATAATCAATTCAATCCAAAAACATCGGGAATTAAAGATAAATCATTATCTTGAAACTGATCCCCAAAGTACTATAAATACGCTACCTCCACAGAAATAAGGTAATCAGTATTTTGCCTATGAAAACTCTCTTTCTATTCTTGAGTTCTGATTTGAGCGTCGGAGGGTCTATCGCCGGGGTCAACCACGGTTTTCACACTTTTACAAGTCAATCAGAGCTATCGTCACCATCAATCAAATCCAACGGTGCAAATGAGTAAGATTCGGAAGTCAACATCAGTTGGAAACACTTAACATCGGCGAAAGTAAAAAAAGTTAGCTTTTTATTGTTTCTAAGAGAACTCATATCATCTGTTTGCTCCCACACAGAAATTAGCAGCAACAGATTGGCGCCGTCTATGGAAATCGGTAAAAGCAATTCGACCAAACTTGCCCAGTAAAAATAGTTTTCAGCCATGCCTCCAAAGGAGAAAGTCAAGGCAGCGGCCTCAAGCCGATGAGTCAACCATCTTCCTCCACCTCCTCCTCAAGAGGACGTCCCTTCTACCCTTCAACTGGACCAACCTCCTCATCCAGAAAAGCCTACTCACCCCTTCCAAGAAAGTTCCACTGGGGGCTGTCGAAGAAGTCAGCACCTTGCAAAACAGATTGGAGAGAATAGGGGGTCGGTCTACACCTCCACACCCTCCACGGAGCCCCTGAAGTACCTCAGCCGCAGCAAGACCTCCACCATCTCATAAACTCCAAACAATAAGAGTCTGAACGTTGGGGCCGCTCAAGCAGACTGCGAGCAAGGAACGGTCCCCCCCATCCATCACGCTAAGAAGACATAAGGGGCCCCTCTCCCCAAAGTCGGGGACGCAGAAGAACCCTCTCTCCCAGAGGGCGAAGAAGCCATCCTTCTCCAAAGGGATGCAGAAGAACTCCTCGATGGGGAAGGAACCTACTCCAACAAGCCAACCAGCTCCCGGAAGAGAAAGAAAGGAAGAAGTACCTATCACACAAGCAGAGTTTCGAGAATTCAAAGATGAAATCTTTAAAGCCCTCAACACCATTCCAAGCAGGACTCGACAAACTAGCCATCATCGCACCACTCCTCCTCAACGTGAAGAGTCCCACGGGTCGATTAGATTTGATATGGCTAAAAATGAGATTAAATTGGGGTCGTTCAAATTGGGCACGGATCTTAAAGCTTACGGGGGCAAAATGGTAATTTTACTTACAAAACGGGTCCGAAATGGGAACCAGGTCTCATCTCCAGGGCCCGATTACCCATAAGCAGATCTGTTCAGTTGGACATGGGTCCAAACCCGTTATGAGCCAGTTCAAAAGGATATGGAGAAATCCTGATTCGTCCTTATCCCTAGGAGATGGTTCCAACCGCTTCTATCCATCCACATCGGGGAGTAGAGATTTGTTTTTATCTCGAAATAGATCCCTATGGCGACTATAAATACCCCCCTCCTCATACCGTTATAAGGCGATCACTGTTTGCCAACCTAAAGCTCTTTCATATTCTTTTCTGAGTACCGACAAGAGCGTCGGAGGGTTCGTCGCCGAGATCAACACCGGTTATCGAACGTTGTGCAGGTCAGCGGCAGCAGCGGGAATCTAGCCAAATGCCAGTGGAAGTGCTCAGGTTTGACTTATTCGATTTCCTACGAACCCACAAATTCATCTGATTGCCCCCACACCGAAATCAGCGGCAACAGATTACTATAAATACCCCCTCCTCCGACCGTTACAAGGTGATCACTCTTTGCCAACCTAAAGCTCTTTCATATTCTTTTCTGAGTACTGACAAGAACGTCGGAGGGTTCGTCTCCGGGATCAACCCCGGTGTATCGAACGTCGTGCAGGTCAGCGGTAGCAACGGGAATCCAGCCAAACGCCAGTGGAAGTGCTCAGGTTTGACTTATTCGATTTCCTACGAACACACAAATTCATCTGATTGCCCCACACTGAAATCAGCATTAACAGATTAGCGCCGTCTATGGGAAATCGAATAGTAATCCGACTCTACTCCATCCGCAAAAGCAGCTCCTAGCCATGCCTCCGAATGAAGGGAAGTCTGTGGTCTCCAACCGTAGAACAACTTCCATCCCTCCTCCGCCTCCAGAGGGTCTCCCTCCGCCCGTCCAACCGGCCTAGTCGCCAGCCCAACAGCTCGAACAACCGATCCCTCAATCTATTCAACAACCTAAAGGGCCTCAAGGGACTATTGGAGAACCTTCTCCATCATAGTTGCCAAAAGCAACCCCTTCATCAGGTCCAAGTCTCCATACACAACCCTTCCTCCGACTCCATGGCCTCCCATAGCCATCCGACACCGAAAGATCTACGGGATGTTCTCAACAACCGGCAGAACGAAACAGATCTTCGGATTCGCTTGGGCGAGAGGCAGACCCGTGATGGGAACCCTTGCCGGGAGCATCAAAGGGACCGGTCACCCTGCAGGACAGACTGCAGAGGGTCCAACTCTCCGAGGAGGCGGAGAGAGTTGCCCCAGCATTGCCAGAGAAGAAGCCGCTCTTCGGTCGGCCGTCCTGCCCCTCAAGCCCATCGGGGGCAGGAGGTCCCCGTCACAAGAGCGAAGTTCCAACAGTTCCAGGAGGCAGTCCTATGGGCACTCAACGTCGCCCCTAACAACGACCAACAGGATCCCAGTCCTCGGTCGGCTCCCAACCATTGCCGCTGCTCTTCCAGTCCTCGGCCAGCTCCGAGTCATCGCTGTCGCTCTCCTAGTCCTCGGCTGGCTCTGAGCCATCACCGTCGCACCCCCAGTCCACGACTTACTCCAAGCTATCGCCGCCGCAGCCCCAGCCCTTTCTACATGAAGATGAGTCTCGGGGCTCACCGAGGTATGACCGAAGGGAAATGAAGAGTTGGGAAAGATAAACTTTCATGCCATGCTTTCCAATATACGAAATTACGGGCACACAATTATGATCCAACAAATGATACAAGCATTCCAACTTACATATTCATAAGCTATACAGTCATAAGCTCAACAATAGAGCATATCCACGCTGGTAATAATAATGATCACATGAACATGAATAGAATTAACTCTACATAAATAACCATCATCTGATATATAAACTTCAGGTCAAAATGCCCGAGAACATAATAAACTGAAAAGAATGCAATGCAATAAATGATTCACTACGACTAGTTAGTTAATGTAGCGACTGGAAAAAATAACAAGAGTAACTCCATCATGTTCGTCTAGAAAGTCTATTCATCAAGTCCTCCCGGTATCTCATCATCTTGTGCCTGCATAAACGTCATCTGCAGTGGTGGAATGTCCTCGTTAGAGCATGCTTCGAACAGCAATTAGCATCAAACAGTACGATAGAGAAATAGTAAAATATAACATGGGAAAAGGCAAGGAATAACAATGTAGGTGTTACCGCTAAATCTGGTGTGGGGGCAAACAGATAGAATTTGTGGATTCTTAGGAACACCGAATAGCGAACCTGGAACCTTTCCACCGGAGTTTGACCGTTGACTCTCGCCGTTCACCTGCAAAAAGTGCGAGACACCGGGGTTGATCCCGGTGACGCACCCTCCGACGCTCAAGTCAATAACCAGAAAAGATTATGAAAGAGCGTAAACTGGTAAAAGATTGATTACCTCTTAATGGTGGTGGATGGAGGGTATTTATAGCTGCCTCTGGGATCAGTTTAGGAATGAAATCCCTAATTCCCCGTGAAAGGATAGAGTGAATCAGGGTCGTTGATTCAATTCAATCAAAAACCCTAATTCTATCTTGTTAGACCGGGTTTGTTGCGGGTTGGAACCCGCACCCAGTTGAGCTGGATCCATTCATGGGTTGTGGGGCCTTTTAGAAAGAAGACCCTGGACCCATTTCAGACCCGTTTGTAAGTGAAATTACCATTTTACCCCCAAGCTTTGAGATTCGTGCCTGATTTGGATGGTTCCGATTTAACCCCATTTTTAGCCATATCAGTAGGTACTGGAACGATTTGATCATGCACTGTAACACCTCGGATTGTACGATACTTATATATATGTGTATATATGTATATTGTATGTATGCATGCGCAGTGTTTTGTTTGATTTTGCTATCGTTGGTGTGCGGTTAGGTTTGCGGGGCGGTTCATGAGGATGGTTGCGTTCTAGAAGATGCACGAGAATGAGGAGGACGGATACTGGTGTAAACACTAGTTTTTGGTACGACACCTATGCAAATATAACATTGTATGATACTACGATGGGTATATCTTGCGTACACTCGATAAACTCCTCGTCTCGCATCTAAGAACCCATTTAAGAGCTAAATTGGGCAGCCAACCCATTGTACCCCAAAACCATTGGCTAGAGGCCATGGTTTTCTCACAAAACCACCATAAACCTGCACCCTACTACCCATAGAATCCGGCCCCACCTTCCTCCCTCTTTCCTCACTCATTTTTTCATTAAAAACCCCTTCATTCTTCTCCCATGTTCTGAAAATTTCAGAACTCAGACCAAAGAAAAGAAGAGAATGAAAGAAAAGAAGAAAGATTGAAGAAGGAGCTCTTGGAGTGATTCTTGAGGAAGGGAAGCTCAAGGATATCAACTACTCTACAATCAACCCAGGGTGGGGAGTTTCTCTAAACCTTTCTTTTGTTTCTTGATTGATTTCTTGCATGCATGTGTAGTAGTAAGTGTTTAAATGAATGTTTAAGAAGATTGGAAGTTGAAATCAAAAACTAGAATTGGAATCTTGATCTGTATGCTATCTTCTAGATTTTTTCGAGAGCAAACCACATGAAATTAGATCATGAAATTTTTACAGATTGTTCCTTTATATGTCTAGATGATTCATGAATTATTTTGGATTTTTTTTGATATTGTTTAGTATTTTAACAAAATCCATTTGTGGAACAGTGCCGTAAGGCAGCAGCAGAAATTGGTTACTATGATGCCTGAGATTGTTGGATTTTTCTTAATTAATTGGAGCAAGATATTAATCTGAAATTTTTACCTTGTTTTTCCACATGGATCTAGACTCTATGAAAAAATCAGGAAAATATTTGGGTGAAGTTACAGGCATGATATAAATTGATCTATCAACAGTAGCTAGAGCTGTAACTGAAGAACATGATGATTTTTGTGCTTAATTCAAATATGAAGAACTCAGTGTAGACTTGGACATTGGACATGAAACCTTTTGCATGTTGTTATTTACGAAGTCTAGTTTCTTTAGTGTAAATTTTGTGACTATTGGATGAGTGTAGAATTTATGATGATTTTTATAGCACGTACTGTGCTGGATTCAGTCAGATTTGACACCCTGTAGAGATGACACAATTGAGGCTCCTTAAGAGCAAATTTTGAGGAAGTATTTCCTTAGAGGATTGTAGTAGACATCAAGACCTTTCTAACAAAACCTATTTGAGGTGTTTCCAGTAAGTGGTTAATTTATTATGATTTTTGCAATACTGGACAGAGACCAGGATTTGAGCTGAATGCTCTGGTTGAGAAAGTCTTGGTGTGTGACTTGGTACACTTGTAAGTAATGTGTGTGTTAGGGTGATCTATTGGCATATTTTGGACTTCTAACCAACTAGAGGATTGTAGAGGACATCCACATATTTCCATAGAACTTGGGTTTGTAGCATTCTGATGAGCGAGCAGTGTTTTATGCTACCCGTATACAGGAAATACACAGGCTGAGGCTTGAGAGGCCATTTTGAGGACCTAGATGATAGAATTTGAGGTTATGATCAACTAGGAAGTTGTAGCCTAGGTTCTTACCCTTCCGGATTAGGCTTGTACACCCCAATCGGAGTTGTATCGAGGGAGTTATGACCTTTTTAAGTTTTGGGCAGACACCGTAGGTTGCTTAGTCTTGGGTGTTGACTAGGTATTGTGATGACTTTTCCCTGGTATTGTTGGAGTTGATAACTCTTGTCTGGGGACATTTGGTATCTGTTGTTGGTTTTGTTAACTCCTATGGTGGATTTGTGACTCCAGTTAGTCACTAGAGTAGGGTGATACCCTACATCTGTCGACCCTAAGTTATGAACTTCCACCAAAGCGTAGGACATCCGAGCCGTGCCATTAATATAAGTTCATAGCCCGGGTTAGAGGTGAACACAGACATTCACAGCCAGGTTAGGGGTGAATGCAGGCCATGGTGCTGGAAAATTCCAAGCTGGGGAAGTGACGAACCGGACCGGTATCGCTAGGGCCAGAGGTCGATAGGCAAGTTTTGGAAGCAATCTTATCTTTTACCCAAAGTGATTAGAGTGAGGCTGGGATTAGAGTGATGCATTAGGGGTTTGGTAATTGCATTAGTACTAGCAGACCATAGTCGGTGTTGTACCTTCTTGTCGTAGGGATACATTTTCGGCACTCCTGAGTGAGTCCTCGGCTCGTATCTCGATCTGTTAATTCCCAAAGTTTTGTCGGAGTAAGGAACGAGAGGCTAGGGGGATTTGACCCTCACGTTCCTATGCATGTGGGTTTGTTTATATATATATATATATATATATATATATATATATATATATATATATATATATATATATATATATATATATATATATATATATATATCAGTTCACAGCCGAGTTAGGGTGCGCGTCAGTCCACAGCCGGGTTAGGGGTGGACACATGAATTACAACCGAATTCAACGTGGCTTTCTGAAGAGGTCTGTATGCAGGTACTGAGTGGCAAATACGACCACCACTTAGGCACTGCAGTGGCAGAACTAGACCGACCAACTACAACCTCCTTGGGCAACGGACAATCTATCGGGAACTGGTTGAGTACAAGAGTAGGATGCATGGCGAGGGTTTGAATCCCTGAAATGTGGAGAAAAATGGCTAGATTTGGGAGCGTATGTAGTATGGGATGCATTTGTTCTCCAAAGTCTTGCTTGCATTAGAGTCAGGCATGTGATTTGCTGCATCTAGTCATAGGGTCATGGCATATCACTGCACTAGAACCCGAATCCATTAAACCCTTGTTTGGCACATCACTTTTTCTTTGCATAAAATTATGGTTGTGATTGTAATTTAGAGGATCGCTGTTATTATCAGCTTTGCGTCAGTCGAAGTACTGACGTTCCCCACCTTTTAGGTATCGACTCCTACCTTTCGAGCAGGTGCAGAGATGTCAGAGTCACGCAGCAGAAGCCTCAAGTCGAGGAGCAAGTCTCAGGGGAGCCGATGGGCCACTCAGCGAAGTTCGGCAGTAATCAGTCGATTACCATTTCGGGAGGCAGCTTTACAAGTGGAGTATGTAAATATTTGTAATAAGTTGTAATGAGTGGATGTAATTTGTACTCCTTATCCAAGAACAAGGTATCGGTTGTAATCAATGATGTAATGACTTTATTTGGCAATAAAAAGTTTTTAAATTTCCGTGTTATTACTGTGTTGAGATGAATTTGAAGGCAAAGATTCTGGTGAGTGTCATGGATGTCCGGTAACGGGGATCCGGGGCGCTACATGCACAATGTAATGTCTACATGGTGACTATAAGAAAATAAAATCTTGACAGTAAAGTATAATCAATTGATAATTGGTAATGCAGCGATCGATAATCAATAGTTGGTATCTGTATCAATAATCGATAATCAGTGATCGGTATCTATGTCAATGACCAGTGTCAATTATGTAACCTTGCTCTATCAATTTTCATTAACCTATCTAATGCACTCAATCATGTGTCTCATACCACAGGTTCGGGTGCATAACAATCAAGTAAACTTGTCACGCCCTGCTTCTCAAAAGGAATACGGAATACGGTAAACCAGCGGATAGTTTTCATCATCCATAAGCTGTACAGATCTACTTGACTCAGCACAACAGTAAATATAACAATATACACAACCAAGCATGCAAAAATGAGAAAGCCCAAGTGTAAGCCGGCCAAGTTGGGAGGGAAAAAAGGAGGGAAGAAGATTTAGGGTTAGGGTATTTTTTTTGAACTCAAATTGTGCCACGATGAGTTATTCTCCATTCCTACACTCCACCTCCCTCTTGACCCAATCCAAGAAGAGATGCTCCCTTATTTCCCATGCTCCATTTTCGGCCAACTCTCCCCCATGCTCTCTTTTGTGTTTTTTAAAAACCCCTCTCACTTCTACTCCTCATTTCTCATCTTCTACAACTTCCACACTTAAGAGAAAGAGAAAAAGAAAGAGAATAAGAGACACTTGCTACTGATTTGGAGTAAGAAGAAGAAGAGAAGACAAGGAGAAGGAACCAATGAACCAAGAAGATAAGGAGCTAGGAGCAAGAAGGCTAATCAAGGAGCTAAGAGCTTGTAGGATCTCTCTTTTCCATCAAACTCATCAAGGTGGGTGATTCTAATCTCTTTGGCTGTTTTTGTTTGTTAGATGGTAGTTGTAGTGACTGAAAAATTACTTGCATGCTCTAGAATGAACTTAAATAACTTGTTTTGTGCTAAGAAACCCAAAACAGAAAATCATGTTGAAAAGCTGAAATTTTGTTGTCAGTCCGTAGCTCATAACTCGAACAATACTGCTTGTATTAACTTGAAATTCTTACATGATATTCATTTGTGTGTCTTACACCTTCGGTAATTTTTCCATAGTTTTTATTATTTTTTATGCTATTTAAATAAAATGCAAACTTGCATGCTGGTCAGAAGAAAAAGAAATAGTTTTGTTGTTACTGTTGTGAGAAGAGTGACTTGTATCTTGCTGCATGCTCATGGGAATCCAGAGGGTTGTTACAACCTTGCCCATTCCAGAATGGAAGTGAGAAAATATCAATATGAACTTCATCACAGGGTTACCCAAATGTCCAATAGGGCACGATATGATCTGGGTTATAGTTGATCTTACAAAATCAGCTCATTTCCTACTTGTGAAGATTACTTGGTCACTGGAGAAATTAGCAGAAGTGTACATCGAGGGAATAGTAAGGCTGCATGGTGTGCCAGCATTAATAGTTTCCGATAGGGATACAAGACGACGGAAAACTGGGTCTTCCCTTTGGTCGGATCTGGTCAACCCACGACACTCTTCCTCATGTATGGTTGTGAGGCGGTGACTGTTTGATTTTCGGCCCCTGAAGGGGCTACATTGAGGGCTTGGAGGATCTCTTCTTCAAAATCTTGGAATTCTGCCGTAGTGACAAGCGCCCCGCCCCTTCTTCTTTGTTGGTCATATGAACTGGTCGACTTGTTGTAGTTTGCCTTCTTCGCTCCCGAGGTAGAGGAGACCTTCTTCATTCCCTAGGAGAGGGAGATCTTCTTCGCCCCATGGGAGAGGGGTTCTTCTGGACCTCTATCTTCAAGGAGAAGGGGTCCTCTTGCTTCCTTGGCATTCTGGGCAGGGAACTTCGTTGTGGGCTCGCCTTTCGTTCAGGTGAACTCGGAGGTCAGACCCCTGCTATCGGTTGATGATGACTTGACAGAGGTCTAGCTACGGTTGGGGCATCGTAGAAGGGGTTGAGGTACGGATGGAACCTATGTTTTCCACCACTTGCTGCACAGGGTGCTATTCAGGACGACTTTGGCAGCCCCCCCCCCCCCCCCGCGGTGCAGCTCCTTTGGAAGCAGCTGAATCTGCTGGAGATGAGGTTGTTCTAGTTGAGGTTGTTGATCTGGTTGAGGTTTTTGAAGGGGGTCCTTTGTATGAGGAGGAGGAGGTAAAGAAAGAGGGTTGGCTCGTCGGCTAGTAGCCGCCACCTTCCTATTCTCATTTGGAGACATGACTAAGAAGGTAGTTTTTTGTTCGGCGAAGTTGGATAAGAGATCTTTTCTATTTCTCACAATTTGCGTCAATCTGCTACTGCTAATTTCTGTGTGGGAGCAAACATATATGTGAGTTCTTTTAATGAAAATAATAAAGATCTGACATTTTACTTTCATCGATATTGACCGCTGCAAACTGCACTTGACTTTGAGGTTTAATTGTTGGGATGGCTGAGATCGCTCCTGTGGACCTGCAAATCATTCTGAAACATCGAGGTTGGCCCCGACGACAGACCCTCTGACACCCAAGACGGAAAATCAAAGATATAGTGAGTTTTGAGAGCAGAATTTGCAACTATCTGGTTTCTGAAAAGGTTGAGAGGAAAATATAGGCGCTGAGGGGGGGGGTTTCAAGATATTGAATTTATTTATACTTCCTGCTATTTTGATAAGGTTGGTTAACCTCTCCCATTTGAAAAGATCGAGTCTTAACTCTTCTCTTGATAAAGAGATAAAGTTTTCAAACTTTCTCTTATGCATGAAGAGATAGAAGCGGTTACCCCGTAGAGATAGGGGGTTTAAACTGGGTTCTTCAGATGAACTTGGACACCTTTGCGTTATAGCTGTTTTGCAGCCCCTCATTGCGAGCCGAATCGGATTGATGGGCTCGAAGTAGCCCAACTCCTTCTGTCGAGCATGTATTTGTTGAAATTTACTATTTTACCTCGGGAGTTTTAGCATTCGTGCCCGATTTGAACAGTCCTGATTTTGTTCTATTTTTACCCACATTAGAGCATCTGTAGTCGTTTGCTAAATATGCATAAAATGCATATTTTTGCAAAAAATGCGCTGCAGTCGTTTGCTAAATATGCATATTTTGCATATATTGCGACAGGAGATTGCTATAAATGAGAGCGGATATGAGAATTATGCATAATTTAAACGACGCAACTTTGAGTTGCGTCGCTCTAAAAAAATATTAATTTAATCATCAGACGCAACTTCACAGTGCATCCCTCCAAAAAAAAAAATTGTAAATAAAAAAAATCCCAGAACGAAGCACCCCCTCGGACGCAACTTCAAGTTGCGTCCCTCACTTTCGGTTTTGTCAGACGCAACTTCAAGTTGCGTCCGTTGGGTTTTTAATATATATATATATATATATATATATATATATATATATATATATATTGAATTACCATTTTCCCCCCTCTTCATTCAACGGCTCTTTTTTGATTTCCAAGATCAATCCAACGGCTCTTTCTTTATCTGAACAGCTCACTAAAATTTTGTATATATAGTACCCATCCTGAACCGAATATTAGCATCACAATTGTCTAAAAAAACTTTCAGATCTCAAGTTTCTATTACTTTTCTGTCTTGTATTGAGTTATTTGTGAAAGAAAATCAATGGCGAGCCGAAGTGCAAGAGGGAGAGCATATACGGCTCAGGAAGATGTTCTTCTGTGTCAGAGTTGGATTAGTATAACTCAAGATCCATTGATCGGTAACGATCAATCCGGGGCACAGTTCTGGGAGTGTATTTTTTCTACGTTTAAGGTAATATTAGGAACTCCGACTGACAGAACAGTTAGCTCACTTACTAGTCGATTTCAACTGATTTCGAAAGAAGTATCCCTATTCATAGCAAAATTGAGCAATGCGTCTACTAGGGCCAGTAGCGGAACAATCGAGACAGATAAGGTATGTACAAAAAAGTAGGATTTAAAGTCATTATTTGTATTATTTGTGTACATAATAACGTTTGCAATTTCAATGTTGTCTCAGATTCGCGAAGTCAGAGTAGAATATATGACAACTTCGGGGAGAGCTTTCAAATTTGATGAATGTTATGAGATTCTTAAAGATCAGGCAAAGTTTTCATTGCGTACTACTCAAGTGTTTGATCGAGTACAAAATATCCAATCCGGTGAAGGAAGTGGTAGCCAAAACTTTCCCACAATAAACAACTTGGACTCAGATATACCCGTTGATACGGATTCACCTACACCCCTTACCCGACCACCAGTCGCAAAGCTGCTAAGAGGAAAGGAAAAAGAGTGGCCGAAACATCAGAATACAAAGATATGGCCGAAGAAACAGCCATTTTTACACCTGTATACAAAGAAGCGCAAGATAGGAGGAATGCGATAAAAAATCGAGAATGCGATATTAAAGAACAGGCTGAGGAAGATCGCATTATGGGTATCGATCTGAACACGTTGCCAATGAATCAACAATATTATTTTATGTGTAGGCAAAACGAAATTCTGCAAAAATGAGGTTACAACGATGGGTAAAGAACATTAGCCCAAAATTTTGTTTTTTATCTTAATATCATGTAAGCATGCAATTTTTATTGCGAATATATCCTACGTTATTAATTTGAAATGAAGAAGAATCATATTTTAACAATATGGCTCCATAGTATCCTATGTGATTAAATTGAATTTTAATTTGATGGTCCCTACGTTATTGTTTTAAATTATAATTGTGAATGTATCCTGTGTTTATAATATGGTAACGATAGTTTATACTCATAATTATCGGATTACAATATGCTTCAAATATTATATTATAATTCAAAGTAGTACATTAACTACGTTTATAATTATTTCATCAAAGTAAAAGTTACAAGAAAATGGGAATACATAGTAATATATGCTAACTGCAGTTACTCATCTCCATATTGATTCCAAATATGCTCCACAAGATCTTGATGAAGTGCATGATGTTTTTGCCGATCATGTAGAATGACATTGCGAACGATTCGGCTTTGTTCATCAATTGGTCCACCTGTGCTTAAATTCGATCCCAATCGAGTCAGGAATTTGATCATAATCATAATCAAGAATTCCTTCGTCACGTTCATCCTCAACAATCATTTCGTGTAAGATGATACATGTTTTCATAATATATGACAGACTATCTGCATCTCACATACGTGCTGCACCCTTCACTATTGCAAATCGTGATTGTAAAACTCCAAAAGCACGTTCCACATCTTTTCTTGCACCCTCTTGCATCTCTGCGAATTTTTTTCTTTCTTTTGTGTATCTGGTGTCGTGTAAGTTTTGATGATGGTTGTCAATGGTGGGTATATACCATCCGCTAAATAATAGCCCATATTGTAATTGTGGTTGTTGATAACAAAATCAGAAGGAGGTGCACAACCATCAAGAATCTCATTAAATAAAGTTGACTGGTTCAGCACATTTAGATCATTATTGCATCCTGGCATTCCGAAGAATGAATGCCAGAACCAAAGATCATAAGAAGCAACTGCTTTGAGAATGATAGTCGGTTCCCGAACATTTCCTGTGTACTGGCCCTGCCATCCTGTTGGACAATTTTTTCACTTCCAATGCATGCAATCTACACTACCCAACATCCCAGGGAAGCCTCGAGCCCTGTTCTCTTCGAGTAGTCTTTCCACATCGGCTGGTGTTGGTTTCCTCATATATCGAGCACTAAATAAAGTAACAATTGCAAAACAAAAACGACACAGAGTTTTCAATACCATTGTTTCGCCTATACGTATGTATTCGTCAACTGCATCAGTCGCACCTCCGTATGCCAAACATCGTAGTGCCGCCGTAATTTTTGATGAGGAGTTAAGCCAAGTTGTTTACAAGCATCCTGAGACTGGAGAAAATACTGATCGTAACCCACAACATCATCCAATACCCGGTTAAAGAGTTGTCAGCGCATACAGATTCGACGACGAAAAATTGAATCTGGGTAAACTTAATTTTTGGCAAAGTAGTCTTTCCACATCCATCTATGACCTTCTTCTCTTTCCCGACAAATGTAACGACGACAATTAATTTGTTCACTAGCTTGGATTGCCTTGCCAATCCTTACTAGACGGTTGTGAACAATCCTAGCAACAACATTGTTGTCCTCCTCTGATGAATCAGAAGATGAACTCGAGGAAGAAGGTACATGTAAATTAGCCATGGTTAATTAGAAGGTAAATTTGCAGTGGGTTCTTTTGGAGTTGAAGTTTATAAAGTGTAGTCGAGAAATAAATGTACACAGGATGGCAGCATATAAATACTGATCATGCCGCTTGAAGAAGAACGAATCATCAATGTCCTGTCCAATCTCATAGTTAATAAATAGGTCATGTCCAATCTCAAAGTTAATAAATAGGTGTAAAAAAGTCGAAACCTACACTTCGTAGATAGGAAAGTAAGTGTGAATAATGGGTACGGAATTGAATAAATACAAAAACATATTTCACTACAATCCAAGTATCAACCTACTAACCATGTGACATAAATAATGTGACTACAATACCCTCAAGTCTACAATCCCTAAGTTAGCCCAATACCCTGACATTAATTATGTGTTTTTACAAATGAGGAAAAAGAAAATGTTCAAATTGACATTAATACCCTCATGTGACATTTTCTGATTGACATTTACAAGTTTATATTAATACCATCAAGGTAAAAAGAAAATAAAAGACGTACAATTTTCCTTTTCTTCAAAATTATACTGTGTTTCAGACACAACTGAGGACGTGGATGCACCGTTGTCATCTAAATTCGGATTCAATGGTCTATGTCGAGAATTAGATAGTCTGCTCATTGATACAGATCGCCTAACATTTGGTAATTCACGAGGAATTGATTCCCTCAATACCATTTCTGAAAGTAATATTCGTCGAAGCTGTGCTTCGGTGTTGCTCAATTGTTGACAACGAGTGTATAACTCCTCCTGTGAAAATGTATAAGATATATAAAATAATGAGAGTACGTAAAATACATTGTAACATAATAACGTTATTAAAGCCGAAAATGTATATACGATTTTCGTAACTCACATATGATGGTTGCCCACTTTGATGAAACGGGACATTGATATTAGCGTCCAAATTCTTGATAAGAGTACCGCCTTGAAAAAGTGGCACTTCAATGTAAGGTTCACCAAGCAATAATGAATTATCTACAGTGGACTGAGTTGGATACTCGGCCGGTAGCCAAAATGGAGGTGCAGCATATGAAAACTGAGCGGAAGTATCTCTAATAGATGTTGGCCCAATGAAATCGACATTAGCTGCATGGGAGAGTGTCGACATTATTGGACCAATTGAAACCTTAGCCCAATACTGATCACTCTACACGACGTATAAAAGGTGATGCTTCAATAAGTTCAGGAAGTGTAGTACTGGATGTCATGAAATGCATGAGAGGAGGTGGGTCTTTTGGGATAGCAATTACCCCAGTAAGTTGCCAAATACAAAGATCACCAAGATATCATACACCCGGCAATCAAATGTTCACTTTAGCATAACCAAACTATTTAATCAAAGTATTGTAAATAAATATGACAAAAATTAATATACATGGCCGCAGTACGTAAAAGCATGTCGATAACGTGCAATGAATTTAGCAGCTTCAATTTCATAGACGTATTTAACTGTTGCCCATTATATGGCTGCCAAATGATGGAGGAAGAAGTGCGCATCTCCAACTGATCACGAGCCATCGATTGATTGTACATAATAGGATCAGATCGGCCTAACTCCAAGAATTCTTTATTCGATCGAATAATTTTCGGCCATACATCAGAATTAGCCATGTGAGTCTCCATAAGGATGTTCTTATCTCTAACTGGAATACAGCAATTTGTGTATTCGTAAGCCCAATATTGTAAAACATAATTATCAAATATGTTACAAAGAGACCAATCCAAAATAGCATAATGACATTATTCGACTAAAATTAGTAGCTAATAGATTAAGTATTACCTCCAACACTTGCCACGGCCCATTAAACCCCTTCACTTTAGGTCTGTTACATGAGTCCAAAGACAAATACAGCAGAGCAAGTGCATGACTACCCCATTCGTATTTGGCAACAACATTTAGGTCTACAATTGCAGCTAGCCAACCACACCTTACTAACCCAGCACTATTAGTGTAAAGAAATGCACTGAGAAAGTACATAAAGAAAGCTCGTGCAATCCTCGTTGCTAGTTCCATATCGGTTTTGGCTTCTTCAATCATAGTATTGGTAAAATAATTTTTGAAAAATGAATACCATATACCTTTTGATTTCCAATCATCTACTGTTAATTTTGGAAAGAAGCAAGTCTGAACAATTTGAAAAGTATAGGTCCCATTGTCGCATGGAGGCAACTCGCCGATACCGATAGGAATCCCCGTTAGCATAACCCAATCCAATGGAGTGAAACCCAACTCACCACACGATAGGTGGAAAGTGTGGGTAGTGTCCCACCATCTCTCTACGAGTGCCTCGACGAGCTGAATCGACGACTTGTTTGTATTGATTTTCATGAAATAGTGCCATTCCGCCTGCTTTACTAGTTGTTTAATAAGTGGGACCCGTGAGCAGTACTGATTGTACATATTGATTGGTTCCTTCAAATTTTTCCTGAATTTACAGAAACTGTCCTCAGGGGTAACAGTAATATATTGACTTATATATTTGGAATCGTCTACTATACGATTCCAACTGGATTGATCGGCAAAGTCGACATTTGGAATCTCTTCTTCACCTTCGTTGTTTGTGTGGCCATGAGCTGGCATATGTTCTCGCTTTGATTTCAAATGACCAATAAATCTTCGTATCGAAGACATTTTTCTCGACTAATTAAGAAATTGATATAGAGAGTTGGGCTTATGAAATTGAGATAGAGAGTTGGCCGAGAATAGATTGAGATAGAGAGTTGGGCGAGAGCAAATTGATATTTGCTTCGTTCCAATACAACTTCAATATATAGAATAAGAACTAGGGGTAATTTGGTCAATAATTTTTAATAAAGCCTAAAATTACTCCCCAAATTCCGAAAAAGCAAATAAAGCCAAAAAAAAAATTCAAGTAGTCGGACGCAACTTCAAGTTGCGTTCGAGACCCCCAAAACCCGGACACAAGGATACCATTCGATAACTGCAGCAAAATGGCCAAATGTTATATGCATTTATGCATTTATGCATTTTTTAAACAATGACGACTGTAGACGCTCTTAGTGAACGATGTCGATTGTCCATTGTATTTATTATCATATATATACAACTACTCTACATAAAGAAATATTTTCATATAATTATGAGGATTGTTTTATTTCAAGATCTTGGTTTTTATTTGATGTGCTTTAGCATATCCGAGAGACGCTTGAACTTATTAGTAGCACAACCTGTTTGAAATGATTTAGAATCATGACATTTCCTTAGTATTATGTTTTTCTGGGTTTAAAAACTAAAATAAAATTAGTACAATTAACCATTGCTTGCAATACAATTAAGGCTAAAGTTAAAATATTTAAAATAAAAAAAAACCTAAACTATACCCTCTACGAAGAAAACTGCCTTGAACTTTTTTTTGCGCAAAAATCCCCCTAAAGTATACTTTCAAAAAACTCATTCAGCTTTGCAAGTTAGTTCATGAAACATCATGCATCTTTCTCATTATTGTTAAAAAAATCACACTCAATTCTTAGAAAATATCATGCATCTTTTTCATTATTGTCAAAAATCCTCACATTCGAGAATGAGTTTTTTAAAAACACTAGGTTTGCCTATTGACATGTGCCTACGGCACGTCTTCGGAACGATGCACTTGGTTTGATTATATAAAATAGTTTTGGAGGTCCAGCAAATTAATTGAAGTAGCAAACATATTATATGAGAAAGTAGTATATCTACCTTTAAGCTCAACCATCGCCTTCTTGATTATTAGCTTGAACTTACCTGGAATGCATATAGTTTGTTAGAAACACTGCATAGAGTTTTTTTAAACTTCAGCATTACTTTTAGATGCTTGTAATAGTTATGCAAGGACATTATCATATAGGTAACCACTATGAGCATGTCTAAATACAATGGTAATGCAAGTGTGTGTGTGAAAGTATCTACAATACCAATAATCTAAACATTTGTTTGTCTGAGATTCAGTTTGCAATTGAAATACCTCTTATTATTATTTCAACCAAAATGAAATACATGAAGTTCTCAAAACTCTAATGCAAGCTAATTATTTCTTTTATCTCCACTTTGTCTCCCCATTGCACCTTTATAAAAAAAACCAAAATGGATAAATAACAAATTTACTTTAGCTGTCTTTCTTGAGTGGAGAGTTTGCACCCTTCACTGGTAAACTCTAGTCATTCCAATCCTATATATCCAAACATACACTGAAAGTTTTTATATGTTATCCATGGTTTCTAATAACCAGTGAAGGGAACACTTCACGATAGTATTTTTTCTTGTAGTAAAAAAATTAATGTTACATATTTGCCCAGTTATTTTAGATTACTAATGAGCTTATCGGTCCTGCTATAGTTTGGAAGCCCAAATTAAGGTCACAAAATAATCCATCTCTCACTTGCGTACACCTTAAATCAAAACCAATAAAAAACTCATCAAATAAATCACTAATTAAAAATTTTTAAACCCAAAAATAAAACAACCATACCTCTCTGAACTTAAATCCCATGCACACACAAAATTCGAGTAAGCAAAAAACTGAGTATCCCCTGCACACAAAAAATTAAAAATTATAATGAGAATTCGGTTAATGAGATGAAATTAGAGTTGTTGCATCGCATATAGAGGATCTCGATTCGGTGGAGGGGAGTCGCTTGATATTCGTGCTCGATTTGGTTGAGGAGAGTCACCGATACAGAATCAGCAGTGGATCAGATATCGGCGACGACCTCTTGATTGGGATTCGACATCGGATTTGGATTTGGATTTGCTTAGAGATTTTCAAATTTTCAAAATTTAAAATTTTTCAAAATTTAAAATTTTTCAAAATTTTAAAATTTCTAAAAAAATTTAAGTGTTTTTAAAAAAATTTTAATTTTAATTTTTAAAAATTTTTTATTTTTTTTATTTTCAAAATTTCTAAAATTTCAAAAAATTTAAAAATTGTAAAAAATATATGTTTTAAAATATTTTTAAAATATTTCATATAATTTTTTTATAAGTTTTTTTATTTTTTTGATTTTTTAAAATTATTTTAAAAGTTTTTAAATTTTTTTTATTTGTTAAAAAATTTTAAAAATTTTATTTTCTTAATTTTTTGAATAGAAGAGAGAGAAAGAGAGAGAGAAACATAATTAAATAAATAAAGGAGCTGTTTTGGTTGGTGATTTGAATTTGAGTTTTGGGGGAAAACTTTTGATGGGGAAAATGTGTTTTGTAAGGTTAGATTTGAGCCTTTGATTTTGAGAATATTGAAGGAGAGCCACTTGAAAGCATTCTTTGTGTTTTATTAGATTTGCCCGTGGCCACGTGCCTACGGCACATCTTCAGAACGATGCAGCATATGAAAAGTTTTGTAAACAGTAAATCAACAATTATGTAGCTGAAGTTTGAATAGTATGACAATAATTAGTTGTAAATAAAATTCCATTTTTTTTATTAGTATATGGTGAAAAATAATTATAAATTGGGGTATAAAAGTCTATGTTTCCACACACATAAAAGTCTATGTTTCCACACACACACACACACACACAGAAATAATTAAATAAATAAATGAGTTGTTCTGGAGGGAGAGAAATTTGAATTTGAGTTTTGAGGGAAAACTTTTGGGGGGGGGGGATATATATATATATATATATATATATATATATATATATATAGAGAGAGAGAGAGAGAGAGAGAGAGAGAGAGAGAGAGAGAGAGAGAGAGAGAGAGAGAAATAATTAAATAAATAAATGAGTTGTTTTGGGGGGGGAGAGGAATTTGAATTTGAGTTTTGAGGGAAAACTTTTTGGGGGGGGGGGGGGGAGGGGAAAATGTGTTTTGTGAGGTTAGATCTGAGCCTTTGATTTCAGGGAGACTGAAGGAGAGCCACTTGATAGCTTTTTTTGTTTTTTATTATATAGATAGACAGAGAGAAAGAAAGAAAGAAATAATTAATAAATAAATGAGTTGTTTTGGGGGGAGGAAAATTTGAATTTGAGTTTTGGGGGAAACTTTTTTTTGGGGGGGGGGGGGGGGGGGGGAATGTGTTTTGTGATGTTAGATCCGGGCCTTTGATTTTTGGGAGATTGAAGGAGAGCCACTTGATAGCTTTCTTTGTATTTTATTATATAGACTAGGTTTGCCCGTTTACACGTGCCTACGACATGTCTTCGGAACGGTGCATCTTGTTTGATCATATAAAATAGTTTTGGAGGTCCAGCAAATTAATTGAAGTAGCAAACATATTATATGAGAAACTTTTGGGGGTCCAACTAAAAACATATTATATGTTTTTTTTAAATTTTCCTTTTGAATTATTTTTAAAGTTTTTTAAATTTTTAAATTTTTAAATTTGAAATTTTTAAAATTTTAAAATTTTTAATTTTTAAGTTTTAAATTTTTTAAATTTTTTAAATTTTTTATTTTCTTAATTTTTTGAACAGAAGAGGGAGGGAGGGGGAGAGAGAGAGAGAAAAAAAATAATTAAATAAATATAGGAGTTGTTTTGGATTGTGAATTTGAATTTGAGTTTTGAGGGGAAACTTTTTGGGGGGGGGGGGGGGGGGGGGGGGGGGAATTATGTTTTGAGAGGTTATATCTGGACCTTTGATTTTTTGAGAAATTGAAGAAGAGCCACTTGATAGCTTTCTTTGTGTTTTATTATATAGATATATAGATACTTCAGGAAAAAAATTTGAAAAAAAAAAAATTTAAGGCAATTTTCTTTTAGAAAAGATACAGTTAAAGGGTTTATTTTATTTTAGTTTAAATTTAGCCTACAATTAAGCATGGGAGCATGTGACTAAGGCTGCAATCGAGCCGAGCCGAACCGAATACCTTCAGGCTCGAGCTCGACTTGTTTACGAAACGAGCTCAATTTTAAGCTCGAGCTCGGTTCGAGCCGAGGTTTGATCAAGCTTTGACCATATTCGAGCCGAATAGCTCGCGAGCTTAGCCTTGAAAAAAAATAAATAAAACTCGACTTCGGCTCGTTTACGAAATGAGCTCGGCTGAGCTTTGACCGAGCTCGGTTCGAACCGAGCTTTGACCGAGCTCGAGCCAAATAGCTCGCGAATAGCTCGATTCGCTTGAAGCCCTACATGTGACTCACATAGATCGTGGACGAAATCTACAAAAATGGAAATGAAATCGTACAAGTGGATGCCATAGTATCCGACCCAACACCCGGCCGGGCCTGCTTTCCCACCCCTAATTCTCCTGCTCGCGATTGCGGCACTCCTCTCCTTCCCCAATTCCTCCCCCCCCCCCACCAAAAAAAAAAAAAAGATTTTGAATCCAAAATATGGTAATCTGGCATCGAATCGGCCGCCTCTGCAGGCAATTGCAGACGGTCGGTGCCCATTCGGCGGCAAGAAACGCGCGGTGGCTCTCTGGACCCCACCACCACCACCATCATCATCCCATTATCTCGCATAGAAGCCCTAGCTTCCTTTATGCGACAACGAGATCTTTCGCCGTTCCAATTCAGGTTTGCTGCAGCTTACCCTGTTGGTCTATTCTGCTGAATTTGTGTTATTTATTTACCTTTTTGTCATTACTGTACTAACAAAGAAGATGAAATTCTTAATGGAATAAATTTATTTCAGTTTAGGCCCAAGGCTGAGGAGGATAGTGGGACAAGGATCAATGGCGCCATCACTGCCTCCCACGTTCGTCTTGTCTCAGATGAAGGTTTAATTTAATTTGATCTTAAATAAACTATCTTTCCGTTGAAACGTAGAAATCTGTTTGATGAGATTAATTCTTCCTTAAAAGTATCATCTGCATCCGGATAAGAATTGATTAATCAATCACGACGGTAAATTACAAAGTGTTCCTTAATCGAGCCATTATTTTGTAGCAACTGTTTCTTTTATCGTAATTCAATTCTTAAATTGGACCTGTACTTATTTTGTCTAGTTTATTACAGGGCACTGTATTGTTACACGGAGGGAAGCACTTGACCGCGCAAGTAAGCTTGAACTTGACTTGGTCGAGGTAAAATCTCCATCCATTTGTTTTTTTTCCTGGCTACTGTGGTTCTATGGGTACTTGTAGATTCTCAGATCATTGAAAAGCAGTATTCCATTTTGAGTGAAATAGCAATTTCATGCAAATCTGCCTTTCTGAAAGGTTGCTTAAAAATGATTACATAGTTTATTCATGCTCTGCATTCGATTTTGACTTTTGTTGTTAGAGCATCTGCACTCGTTTGCTTTTCTCAAAAATATTGCTGCTGTCGTTTGCTTAAATATACATATTTTGCATATTTTGCTACAGCACATTGCTATAAATGAGAGCGGATATGAGAATTATGCATAATTTAAAGAACGCAACTTCGAGTTCCGTCGCTCAAAAAAATATTATTTTTAATTCGTCGGACGCAACTTCGAGTTCCGTCGCTCCCAAAAAAATTAATTCTTATAAATAAAAAAAGCAGAAAATCCAAAACCCCCAGGACGCAACTTCATGTTGCATCCCTCCACGCGTGCAATCCTCGGACGCAACTTCATGTTGCGTCCGTTGGGGTTTTTTTTTTTTTAAAAAATTGAAACCAAACAAAATGCTAGAAATGCAAGTGCGTCCAAGGGTGGGACGCAAGTTCACCTTGCGTCCCGGGAGGGTTTTAATATTTTTTTTTCCAACTAAAAATTGATTTTTAATATTAAAAAATTCGTAAAAAAATTCAAAAAACCGTGGAACACAACTTCACTTTGTGTCTGTCATTTTTTAATATTAATTTGCTATAATATAGCATTCAACGACTGCAGCAAATGCTTAAATGCTATATGTAAAATATGTATATTGCCATTTTTTACCTTTGACGACGGTGGATGCTCTTAGGTTGAATGGTGAACAGTGAATGTTTGTTTATAAGGAAAGACTTTAGGCTTATCTATTAGTGATTTCCTATGACCAGCATTCATTTTTGGCATGAGAATGTTTTATTAGGGAACATTGTCTCCTTATTTGCTGCTGCATTAGTTCCTGACTCATGCAGGCAAATTTTAGGAATTACGGTCTATACTTGCGATACATTGTTTGATAAGGTTTCTTAATGTGCTACTTTGTCTTGAGATAGTCAAGGATTGTGGGAATGATTGGTACTATGTCTACTAGATTAAAGGGCTTTTTCTTCTTCTTCCCTTATATAAATAAAAGATAGATCTTAAGGTTTGCTTAGTTCGGTGGAACTCGTCATAAATATTCTGATTTTTACCTATGATCAAATGTTAACTTGAGTATCCTTGGGTGTTTTAAGGGTATGTTATTTATTCTCTGGGTGCAAGACTTTTCTTTGCAATGGACACACTCCCACTTTTTCCAATATGGTTTGTAATTGCGTAGTGCATGATTCTGCTATAGTTGCAATAATATAATCTTCTGTTTTACCAAGATTATTGCCACCTGATGTTATTTCTAACCACATCTTTTAACTTTGATTGATCTCTCTCTCTCTCTCTCTCTCACACACACACACACACACACACACACACACTTTTTCCAATATGGTTTGTAATTGCGTTGTGCATGATTCTGCTGTAGTTGCAATAATATAATCTTCTTTTTTTCCAAGATTATTGCTACCTGATGTTATGTTTAGCCACATCTTTTAACTTTGATCTCCTGCTTGATTTTAGGTTCAACGAAATGCTGATCCGCCAGTTTGTAAAATCATGGACTTCTATAAGGAAAAGTTTAAACGAGAAACCCAGGAAAAGGAACGTGCTAAAACCAAGGTATGCTAATATCATTACATTTGCATAGTGATAGAAGGAACACTTTTTATAGTGGAGGATTCTGTTGGTGCCAGGATCACCATCTGCTTTCTTTTGCACAATGAAAATTTTTCCGTTTCGCATGATGGGAATGTTGCTGTTGGTCCTGTACTGTCAAGTTGGTGAAATTAATGGTGCTTTAGTTCCCTGTTTATCTGTTTATCAGCTTCGCCGCTTGTTTCTACCAAAATTAGTATGTAATTAAAATAACAGCTAGTCTACCAAGAAAAATGAAATAGGAACAAAATGAACAATTTGTTTAGTAAGTCATAACTAGTCAAAATAAACATTGAAACATATCTTCCTAGATCCTGTAATATTGCTTTTTAAATCTTCAATGATCTCCATCAGTGTTATTTTTGTTGCAGTCTCCAATTGCGTTGCGGGGCGGGGATTGCAAGGACGTTCGCGTCAATTTAAATACTGTAAGTTTTTTTGATATGATTCGTAAATGTATATTTTCAAAGATTGTTCTACATTTTAGAGCACCTTTTTTGGTGGAACATTCAGGTGTCATACTAAATATGCAAAAATTCTTGATTTGTTTTGAACGAACAAATTGACCTCCAAACTATATGTTTCGAGGGGGATTCCTTATATTTATTTATATAATTATAAATAACTGGAAGCTAGAAAATTTTCATGGTCAAATTTATCCTTCTCAATCAATGTTCTAAAAGTCGCTAGGCGGTAGTTGGGCGGCCGATGGGGGCCTAGCGCCTAGACCTTGTAAGCGGGGCCTATGCAGCTAGGCGCTAGGTGTTATTTATTTATTTATTTATTTTAGTTTAGTTTATGTTTGCCCCAATTTATCTTTTGATTTTGTTTTGTTGTTTCATCATGCATTATCATGCTCTTTATTGTACCTCATTTTTACTTTTGATTTTTCTACTTGCTATTGCAAGATGAGTTTTAGATAGTCTAAAAGACATAATTGCATCAAGGTATTGGTTTTGGTAATAGATTTGGGTAGAACAATGATTTGTCAGGATAAGGTATTGTTTCCCATCATAATTTTTAATGTCTTAGTTAGACGTATCAAAAAATTAAACTATTATACTAGTTCTAGTCTATCTCTTTTGAAATATGGATTGACTTATCTTTTCATAATCAAAAGCATCGGTAGATTTGATATCTTTGAGGTAAACAGTATTGTACTAGTGGTTTTCAGTGAACTCCAACTTATAATTTGTAATGTTGGGTTGTGTGTTCTTCTATGAAAACAATTTTGGGGAAAAAATAAGGAAGCCATCTCTTTCTAATCTGATGATTGTCTAAATATGTAGTAGCTATATAAGTATATATATTTTTGAATATAGGAAGATTGTTGCCATTCCATTTCATTAATAAGTTGATATCGGAACAATAACGCTAAATCCTCAAGATAAAAATAAACAACCAAACCACACCTACTACTACAGGTAAAATATACCACCTAAGAACTATTACTACTACTACTACTACTATGAACCAAGTCTCTAACTCCTTCTAGACCTGGAAATTATTTTTAAACGGGTCCGGATTGGGTCAGATCGGGTTAAGCTCTATTTTATGATCCGGGTCCGCCTAGGTCGCCCAGACCCGCCTAGATCTGCCTGGACCCGTCTGGACCTGCCCAATAGGCCAAACCGATTTTTCCAAATGCCTAGGGCCTAGGCGAGTCGCTTGGGGACCGCCTAGCGCCTAGGGACCCGCTAGACCGATTTTTAGAACAGTGTTCTCAATACATGATTTATTTCCTAACATGAATGTTGTTGCACCTAAATGACTGTTACAGAAGGTCTCATCTTTCTAATTCCATTATTTATGGAGAAATGATAGCCAGCCACGCCCACTTGCTATGCGGGCGTGCCACGCGCAAAAAATAAAAGATGCGCGAATCTTAAAGTAACAAAAGAAAATGATTTACTCTTCACCACTGTTCTCTTCTTTTCTCTTCCCTCTCTCGTTCTCTTTCTTGCTGCCCATGTCATGCCACCCCTCCGGCCGCTCCACCGACTACGATAACCTTTGCTTTTTCCTAACCACCATGAACCCCCACCACCACTCCCTTCCATCCTCCAAGTTTCCTACCCCACGACCTTTCTGTTGGGTTTATGTCTTGCATACGATGTTGGATAAGAAGACGATAAGACGATGAGGGATCGAGACGATTGGAAACGGAATGGAGGCGAGAAATAGTTAGCGGCAGCAACAACAGAAGTTGTGGTCGACCGTCCCCTGCACGAAGTCTTCCAGAGAGGAGGAAAGTTGAC
The DNA here is from genome assembly GCA_017893485.1 of Hemerocallis citrina. Classification (NCBI taxonomy): domain Eukaryota; kingdom Viridiplantae; phylum Streptophyta; class Magnoliopsida; order Asparagales; family Asphodelaceae; genus Hemerocallis; species Hemerocallis citrina. The sequence goes on from JACEHZ010000423.1 coordinate 226,505, forward strand.
CGACTTGTTGGTGCGGTCGACCATTAGCGGAGCTGATGGGTTTCGGGCTTGAGTCTGGCTGATTCATGAAAGGCCCAACTTGTTCTTCAAGTTAGATCGTGTGGTTCCTATCGTAGGGTTATCTCTTATGTACTATCCAGTGGCTATTGTAACAAGATATTAACTTAGGGTTTGTCTCTAGATCTATATAAACAATTGTAACGGCTCATAGATCTATATGATTCTATTGAGTGCCGAATAGAAGAAGAGAGTACTTCATAGAGAAGGGTGAGAGAGTTTCTCCATTGTAAGCAGCATCAAATTCCATTAGGCTTGAGAGAGGATCGTGGTGAGAATTGTAATATTCTTGTATCTTCTCTAGTTGAATAATATCTCGGTTCTTCCTCCCCCGGATTAAGGTGAAAGTCCCAACCGAGACAATTCTTGTGTGCTTTGTGTGATTGATGTGATCTAGTCTTGCTTGGTGGTTTGTGTTGGTTGTGTCAAAGACTCAACAAGATTCTCATAATCCCTAACACTTTCACCTCTTCTTTAACTTCTCGACGGCAACTGTCACCGGCGACTGTCGGTATCTCTATCTCCTTTTCCTTGTCACCGGCCACCACTAATAGCCGCAGTCGTAGATGTTGCATCTCTCACTACATCCCTCTCACTGCCGCCTCGAGATGCCGAGGTAGTCACTGGTGGTTGTCGCCATTGAGAGGTTGAAGAAGAGGAGATAGAGCGATATCGAGGTAGTCTCTGGTGATCAGGATCGCCTCTGGTTGTCTGTCGAGATGGGCAAGCAGACTGCATGGAAAAATTACAAGAGAGAAGATTATTGGGAGAAGCGGTGATCCGATCCACGCAACGGTGATGCAACTCGCGCATGGCACGACCACTATCATTTCTCTATTTATGAAATATATAACCAAGATGCAGCATAAAGTGCAATTTTCTTGTTTTATTCAATTTTTTAGTTACAAGTTGAGGTTTATAGAAAATGTATCTTTCATTCGTTATACCGATACAACAAATTCTCTTAAGTGTTATTTGAAACCTATCCTTCAAAAGTAGAACATATATAATTATAATGGATAAATGCTTAAGATATTTGTGATTAATCAAACTCATCATATCAGAAATCCTTAAGAGGAGTGTAATACTGTACGTAAATCTAAGCAAATTACTGAAATATCAAAATTTTGTTAATTGTTTAAGTTCAACATTAACTTAAAATAAAGTTTCCTATAGATGACATGGTGATTTGTTATTTCAACAACATCGGGACATACCCTGCTATTTTGTTTTTCTGCAGTGAAGATATTTTGATGTACATTGTTATTTCTCAACTATTGACAAATGCCTCATCGTGAGAGCAGAAAATTGAACATGTGAACAGTGTTTTTGTCTAAAGATTTCTGTATATTTCCTATGCCATAAAGTTATATTACATATCTTCAGTATCAAAAGTTCTAATCTTCTTGAGTTTTTGTTTTTTTTAAAGATGAGACTCTTTTAAAGACTTGAACTATTCCAGGAACCTAAAGACTTGAAATTGAAAGCAGACATGGTTACTAGACTGATCGATCATGGTTATAGGGTGAAGGTACTTCCATATTCATTTTCTATGTGATACCTACTTGTGTTATTTTCTCGTTTTTATTTCTGCTATGAACATTATATCTGTTATGTTTTGCTAATTTGATTTGTTGAAATATGAAACCCTGATTCCGCATGCTCTACTGCCATATCTCCTTCAAGTATCATTGTTTTCTCATATATACAGTGGTTCCTGTATTTATTAGAAAAGTTAAATTGTCATAATAGTAATCATGCAATGCGTGTTGTTAGATAAGTTAATTTCATGCCATTCGATTAATCATGCAACTTGTGTTGGAGTGTTTACATTAGTTGATCGTGGTTTTGAAATCTAGGTTAGTTACAGTTTTGGTATGTTTACACTTTTGACCTTTCAGATCTCCTTAAACTAATGAATAAAGCTACCTAATTGAGTTAATGCATGTTTTTGAAAATTGTTGAATTTGAGAATGTAAACCGTACCAACTATTGGTCAAATGCAAGAACCCCCTAAAGTTTCAGTCAACCCCTTAAGTTCCACAATTTTCAAAATTTGGTAATTAAGGGGCACTAATTACGATTGTGAATTGCACGTGATTTGGTCTGAACCTAATTTTCCAAAATACACACATCCTCTCCTCCCTCTCCTCCTCTTGTTCCTCCTCCGCTGCCGCCGCCCCTTCTTCTATCCTCTCCTTCTCCTCTTCACCTTCCTCACTTTTTCAACCCCTAACCCAAAACCCAAAATCAAACCCGAACTAAAACCTTATCCTCCACCTCCTCTTCCTCCCCATCTTTGCCTCCATCCGTTCTCTCTGATTCTTTATCAACCCTAACTGAACTTCCTCCACCCCCTTCTTCCTCCTTCGCCACTACTGTGTTCTACCTTATCTCTCTCTTAAAACTCTAACCTAAGGGTAATTTGCTCAAATTTGGAAAAAAGAAAACATGTGAGGCATGTTCGTCATAAGGACCCCTTTAATTACAAAAATTTGAAAAAAATGAAACTTGTGCGTTGACTGAAACTTTGTTTGGTGTGTGTGGGTGGGGGGTGGGTGTTCTTGCATTTGACCAATAGTTGGCACTGGTTTTTTTCGCTATTTACCCTAAAATTGAGCTCAATAAGGTGAGATGAAGATAATGTAGAATTTGACGTGTTAACTACTGTTGGATCAATAATCTAACAATTGAATAAATGTTGCAACAATCATAGTTTTGTTTATGCTTAAATGTGATGAAGAAATTGTGGAGAGAAACTTTAATGCTAATAACCTGTTTGATTGTATACTAACAATGTAGTCTCGTTAGTAAGCTCCTCCTTTGGTTAATAACCATTTCTAAAGCCATATGGATATATCTCGTCATCTACAACCATTTTCAGCACATTCCACACTGAAGATAATTCTCTTATAAGGTAGAAACTAGAAATTAACACGTGTAATGCCAATATATATTGACAAATTTTGGTTTATCAATTATCTCTTTATTATCTAGGAACTTACAATTTTTTGGGTTAGTAAGTTGATCCTTCCCATTTTCTTCTTAAACCCATTTTCAGTTATCAACTTATCATCTTAATTTACTTTATATCCTTATGTGGGAAAAAGAATCATTTGTCTTTGCCTTTTTTGGGAGAATTGATTATATACCCAATTTTGAAGTTATCTTTTTCTATTTAAAAAATGCAGTAGTCTTGTTCATTATTTTAAGACTAACAACTCTTTAGTCTTTAATTTAATTTTTTTAAAACCTTCCTATCAATCCCCTCATATCTAAATACTAACCGATCATTTTGTTCTTGACTAATTATAGCGCAATTGATAAACTTAGATGCAAATATCTGGGAGACTTTTTTTCCCACTTTTCTGGTATGCATTGAACTAATGTTGAGAATAGTTTGTGTTTTCCTTGTTTAGTATGTTTGCTGGATATGGCCAATGGCACTAGACCCAATAACAATGCTTTGCAAATTCATCATGAATAGTGTAATAGTTGCTTTTGTGCTTAAGCAAAAATAATAATGAACTTATCGTGAAAGAAAATAAATATTTATGGACATATTGTCTTTTGCCTAGTATGATTTTTCATGGATATTTCACTCCTTTGCATTAAATCCAATTGTAGCTTCTAGAGCTGCTATCGGATCCTATTGGGTCGGGTCCTCCACTACCCGGACCCGGACCCGGTACTTCAAGTGTCCAAAAAATGGATCCGGACCCGGATTTGTGAGAATTGGGTCCGGGTCCGGGTCCAGATTAAAAAAATCTACCCATCGGCCATCGGGTCCGGTAGCGGATAATAAATATTTGCACTTAAGTATTTTTGCACCCGATACCCTACGGTTTCAACAATTTTTGCACTTAAGTACATAAACAAATATTATATTTACACATATATCTTTAACAATTACTATTTACATGTATATCCCTATAACTTTATTATTCAAATTTCATATTTTTTTGGGTATTTTTTAACGGGTCCGGGTCCGGGTCGGGTCTATTTTGAGCGGCTTCGGACCCGGACCCGGACCCAAAAGTGCATCGGGTCTTATTTTAGGACCCAGACCAGGACCCATATAGATCAGGTCAGTTCCGGTCCAATGCCGGGTCCGAGTCGGGTCCGGATCGGGTTCGGGTATCGGGTAAATGTGACAGTGCTAGTGGCTTCCTTGCTCAACTTCTTCCATCACCTTTGAGACCTTCTACCATTACAACAACTATTAAGATCACAACTTCATTCGAAAGAAGTGGTAATGAGTTATATAACCCACTGCATCATGTTCTGTTCATATTTTTTTTCTGTTGCTGATAAAAAAAAGATACGCATATTCATTAAAAAATGAAAAAGAAAGAAAGAAAGAAAGAAGAAAGGGTGATTGTATTGAATTATTAATCAAAATATAAAATACAAAAATCCTTAGCCCAAAAATATATTATTTATCATCTCTTCGTCCTCTGCCGTTGTTGGAAAAAAGTTTGGGCAATTTGAATGGGGGAGTTGCCAAAAATATTGCACACTTTGAGATACAACATTTGTCCAACATTTCAGAGTGGGGCTCTCACTGGCAACCTTAATGAATAGTATCATGTTCCTGATGCGATGGTTTTTGCTTAGCTATTAGCTAGTTTTAGCATGGATACAACTCTAGTTAAGTTTTTCCAACTCACAATTTTGTTTTGTTTTGTTTTGCTACAACTCCTTTTCAATAGTTACTATTAATAAGAGTTTTTTGTTTTTGTTTTTGTAAACAATAAGAGAGTTAATAAGAGAGTAAGGAGAATAGACTTCAGTTTTACTTTTCTTTTTGTTTTTGATGATAGGAAATAGGAAGAGGCTTTAGTTTCAACTGATAAAAAAAGCGAATTTAATAGAGTGAAAGAGAAGGGGAAGATACTTCCTATTTTGAATAATGAAAGACTTTGATATAAAGAGATAGGCAATTAGGTGAGTTAAGTTTTTTCTATAATGAAAGACATAAAATAACAGATGAGAAAGCACATTTGCCCAATTAATGGATATGATATAAATATTTACTACCATTCAAATTCACCTTCTCAATATTTAAATTAATATGCTATGCCAATCTCTTGGACAAATGTGGATTTCATAATCTGTAAATTGAGTGCCTATCTCAGTTAGGAATAATATACACCAAATTACTTTTAGAGCATAGAAGTAACCAGACCAAACACATTGTGAATTTCAGCATCATAGTTTGAGGAAGTGAATAATGTTAGCAAAAGTTGAATTTCCCTTCCTTCAATCACTAACCCATGCCCAGTGTGAAATATAGAAGTCATGCCCACACCCGACCTCTGCCTGTATTGGGTGTTGGTACCCGTGTCTAGATGTGAGCCCATCGTGCTCAAGCCAACCTTCATGCTTTAGTTGGCTGACCCTAACTTTGCAAGTCAATACCCGCGTAGCTTAATGAACCGAATTAATCGTGTATATATTCACTTAACATAAGAAATTTATCTCTTGTCATATAAACATAGGTTTTAACAACTTAAGTTCTTAGAAGATTATACTCACAATTAATTACTTAGGCTCTCTTTGGCATTATTGTGAATGAAAAGCGCTTTTGTTGAAAAGTGCTGATAGAAAAAAAAATTGTTTATAACTTCAAATTTTCTAAGCAAAAGCACATTTTGGAAAAGCTAAAAGCACCACATTTAGGTGTGTTGAGAAAAAGGCTAAAGCCTAAATTAGTAGTTTTGAAAAAGTACTTTTCCCTAAAGGCACTTTTTATTAAGTTTTCCAAACACTTATTTTGAGTGTAAAAGTGCTTTTAGAGCTGAAGACACTCTCCAAAAGCAATGCCAAAACAGCCTTAGTCTTCATTCTAGAAACATAACTAAAAACTAAAAGTCAACATGTAATTGTAAGCACAAGGAACATATGGAGCAGTCTCTGATCCCAAATTCAAGTAGTATGCAACTTTTTTATTTTACTAATTTGATACTCATTCCTATGAATACATGAAACCTATAATGCAGTGTTTTTGTAGGCGGAAGCGGGGCAGGATGGTAAACATGGTGCCTAGCGCCTTATTGCCTAGACGTTTTAATGGTTTTAATTTTATATTTTACTTTGTAGTGGAAATAAGAAAAAAATCATGTTAATACAAAAGAATTATTGATATAAACTTAACCCTAAATAGAGAATTTTCATGAATTTTAAAAGATTAAATTTACCTACATGTAATGCAGATTAAGTTAGAAATTATATCTATTAATTTGTTTGATGGATTTTCAAGATTGAAATAGTTTAACAGGCTCATTTAAAGATTCAATCCTATCAATCAACAATAATACCTAATCGTTCTTAGCATGTAAGATATTCAATAAAAATTTGTACTCTCTCACTCTCAATATTTGTGGATGACAAATAAATCAAATAATATAATAGAGATGATAAGGCAGTAACACAAATATTTGAGAAGTGGAAAGAGTTTACTAGGATTGCAGATACGGAGTACAGTGAAGAGGAGGGGTTGCGATAGCAGAGCAGCGAGGAGGAGGCGGCTACGGTGGTCGGCTTGCGCAATCGAGGCAACAAACAGTAAGGATAGCCGATCGGTGGTAGGGGGCCGATGTCAACAGCTGGCGGGGTGGTAGTCGACGGTTGGGAAAGAGAGGGAAGATTAAGAGGAAGAAGATGGGATTAGGGTTAGTGATGATTTAGGGATTAGGGTTTGAAAATTTTAATTTGGGGATTTTGGTGTAGTTTTGGAGTTTATCATAAACCCTAAAATTGTATCTCAATTGTGTCACACAAAAAGAGGGATGAAGAGCAATAACTCAACACAATAATTTTTTAAAATCAAGAATAACATATTTTCTCATTATTCTCAAGGCCTATATATAGGCTCAAAACAAATCCAAAACAAATCTCAAACAAATTTAAAACAAATCTTTCAAATCTAAAACAAATCTCTCAAATAAACTACATATGGTTAAATCTCAAAATAAAAATAAATCAAATTTGATGTCCTCATCAATTATCATTAACAAACAAACAATGGAAGACCTTAGCAATTTATTAGAATCTCAATACACCAATTTCATTTGAGCAGAAAGGCGGTAGGAAGGCATTCCATCTACTTCATTTGAGCAGAAAGGCGGTAGGAAGGCATTCCATCTACCGCCTAGGCGGTCAAGGTGGCCGCCCACAAAAACACTGCTATAATGCATCTTGTGTCAGCTTACATATTCTGGGCTATAAGTGGGCCTTATGCAGTCCTTGTAGTCGACCTTGTTTAGCATAGGCCTCAAGCTGGGTCGTGTTGGATGTAACCTAAGACAACATGATCTAAGAAGATTGTTTGCCTTCTTTTTCAAACCCATGCCCGACCTAAAGAATGGATCTCCATGTCTCGTGTCCCACTTCCTATCTGGCCAGCAACCATTACCTTTTTCGGGGTACACTTCAGATCATGGTAGGATCTGGAGTACGGTGCTTTGAGTAGTACACAACACATACGAGGTAGGATTAGTTGGATCACTCATTTTGTTTGCAGTACAATTTGGGTCGCTTGTTTGGTTTGATCCTTTTTGTTTTACATGTGTACGTAAAGAATAAAAACTGAATAATAGAATAGTAGTCTTATCAATCTACTAGTCTAATTAATCTATATATTAAAAATTTGAAAACGCCAAAGGAAATTACACGACATATTTCAAATTACTTTATCACCAAGTCTTTCAAATGATTCTAATATTGATAAATTATTTTTTATACAAAATTTTAAGCTTTGACCTCACTAGACTCATTAGTTATGGGCTTAGTCAATGGTTTGAGTGGGTGGTTTCCTATAAGGTTACAGTTTTTAAACTGCCCACCCAAAACACATAATCACTGCCCATTATATATTATATATGTTTGGAACAACATAAATATCTAAATAATAAACTAAACTTAACGATGCAATCCATATTTTTAAAGCTTAAAATACTCTTTCAAATGCTCGACCATCTATAGTACTCATTGTCATCACCGAAATCCCTAACCGCCTCCAAATGAGGTGAAACTCCAAATGATACTCTTGATGCAAAACCCCCTGTGCGACATCCTCTCTCCCTGTTGATGCAGAACCCTAATCAAGTTGCATGAGATGACCACTGCACTCGCTCGAAAAAATCCCTTTTTTATTAAAAAAAGATTAATTTTGTTGTTGCTTCCTATGTTGTTTTCCTTGTATCTTGTGCATCGTTAGGATGGATGATCCAGATCACGAACACACCACAATTGGGTCGTGCGATCCCAATCGTAGTTAGAGGGCAGTTGAGTGGATCTGGTAACACTTGGCTTGCCTACGCTTTTTAATTGCATGCATTTTCTTGAAACCATATGACTCGAAGCAATAAAAAATATTGATAATTGTCTACAAGAACTTCAAAAATCTCTATTGAAACTCAAAACAGTATACAATAAGTGGATTTTATACATAGAAATTCCATGTATTTGAGTTTTACATTATGTCATGCCCGGGTCCATTCACCTACTAGACAAGTAACCCTGAGCCATTCTCATAGGCACGAACCGGTATTTTTCACGGCACCGCCACAAGGTTAAAGTCTCACAAAAAATTCTAGCTAAATGGAAGGCAACTTGGGTTCACTGACTTTATTATACAAGGAACACTCAACTCACTCACCTATCCGATGTGGGATAAAGTTCCTACACTTCTATCCAACATAATTCACTTCACCTATTTTTATATCCAAGCTAACTAGTCCCATTCTACAAGTGCATATTCAATCCACCAATTAATCCATCCTCTTTAACAATTCCTATGTGCCCATGTATTAAATCTAAGTTCATCACCTTTTAAGGATATTACACATTAGTCCCTTAATTGGTATTTGTAAATTGTTCCCTCAAATTCTGTTATGTGTAAATTGTTTCCTCAAATAATTTTTTTAATGGTATTTTAGTCTATCTGCTTGACTTAACCACCACTTGACAATTTTTTGTTGTTATAAAACAACATTTCATATTTTGATGGTTAGTCCCTCACTTCTCTTACCCAATGGTAATGAACCTTTTTCTCTCCTATTTCTTCAATCTATCTTCACCTTCCTCCCAACTGTATTCCTAACCCACTACCCTTTTCATTCTCTACCTTTCATTGAATAAATGAGATGATTTTTGCAGAGAGTTCCTTCTGGAGTGAAAAAATTTGGGGAAGAAAGAATTTGGGACGTAATAGATTTTATGGAGTTTCAATATAGTTGAAGATTTAATTAGAGAGAATGATTAGCTTGAGAAAGAGTTTGTAGGAATTTTAGTTGGTGGGAAAAGTTTTAAATAGAGAATATGAGATAATGCTGCCAATGCCAATACTAGAAGCATCGCAAGTCACCTCAAAGACTTTTGAAAAGTCAGGTAACCGCATAACAGGAGTTTGGACCATTCTTTTTCTAATCTCATTAAATGCTTTTGTGGTAGCTGGTGTCCAAACAAACTCACCTTTCTTCAAACAGTCCGTTATAGGAGCTGTTATGCTGCTGAAGCCTTGTACAAACCTTCTGTAAAAGGTTGCGAGTGCATGAAAATTTCTGACATCTCTAATGTTACGGGGCTCGGGCCAATTGACAATGGCTTTCACCTTCTCTGGGTCAACTAATACACCTGTAGCAGACACTATAAAACACAGAAAGATGACCTGGTCCGTAAGGAAAGTACATTTGGTGGGGTTAGCATAGAGTTCTTCTTTCCTTAAGACACTACAAACCTGCCTCAGATGGTCTAGATGACTCACTACAGATCGGCTGTAGATGAGAATATCATCAAAATATACAACGAGAAATTTTTCCATGAACGGACGAAGGATCCGAGTCATAATTCTCATAAATGTACTCGGGGCGTTGGTCAACCCGAACAGCATAACCATCCATTCATATAAACCATCTTTGGTCTTGAATGCAGTCTTCCATTCGTCACCTGGACGGACACGGATTTGATGGTAACCACTCTTAAGATCAATCTTAGAGAAGATAGTGGCACCTGCCATCATGTCTAGCATATCATCCAGTCGTGGAACGAGAAAACAGTACTTTACTGTTATCTTGTTAATGGCGTGACTGTCCACACACATACGCCAGGTTCCGTCTTTCTTTGGCGTCAAAAGTGCAGGGACTGCTTATATAAAACTAACCCTAAATAGAAATTTTCAAGATTCTTAATGGTTTAATTTTACCAACACGTAGTGCGGATTAAAGTTAGAAATTTTAAATAGTTAATTGGTTTGATGGATTTTCAAGAACTGAATCACGTTTAACAATCCAAATTAATAATTCAATTATAACAATCAATAATTAAATCCCTAAGTGTTCTCAGCAAGTAAAAGATTCAATATTGATTCGTACTCTAATCAAGCATGTGGAACACTCAATCTCAATTATTTTTGTGAACGACAGGCAAATCGGATAATATAATTGATAATAGAGCAGTAGAACACAAATATTTAAAAGTGGAAAGAGTATATCGAGAGTTCGAAGAACAATTGCCACAATCGAAGGTGAAACCACTGTTGGAAGGACTGGCCGTTGGATCTGGCGACGGTTGGCGCTGCTGCAGTTGGGACTGAAGGCGGCAAGGGGAGGGAGGGGTTTGTGAGGCGAGGGTATGGGTCGGGATCTTGACGGAAGGAGAAGAGAGATTAGGGTTTTGGATTTGGAAATTAGGGTTTGGGTAATTTTATTTGGGGATTTTTTTAATTTGGGGTAGATTTTAGAGTTAATTATTAACCCTAAAATTGTATTAGGATTTATCACAAACCCTAATAATTGGATCTCAATTGCATCACACAAAAAGAGACAGGAAAAGCAAAACTCAACACAATAATTTTTTAATCAAGAATGACATATTTTCTCATTAATCTCAAGGCCTATATATAGGCTCAAAACAAATCAAGATACAAATCTCAAAATATTCTCAAAATCTAAAAAATACAAAAAAGATTACATATGGCTATAATTGCCAAAAACAAAAATGGTACTGAAATAAAATTCTAAACTAAATAAGCAGCTGTCCCAGGCGATACCTGCGCTGATAGAAATGCCCGAATCGTCTTGAACCGATGTCTTCATCAACTGCGCAAGGGCTTAGGCTTTCTCGGATGAAGCCCTTCTTGAGAAGTTCTTCAACTTGTCGCTTGAGCCCAGCATGCTCAGTTGGGTTCATTCGATAATGCGGCAAGTTGGGAAGATTTGCTCCCAGGACCAGATCAATAGCGTGTTGAATGTCACGCAATGGGGGTAGTTGGTTGGGGAGGTCTTCGGGGAAGACATCAGAAAATTCCTGAAGGACAGGAACGACTTGAGGAGGAATTGGCATCACAGCTTTCTTGGGGACTTCTCTAGTGGCGAGAAAAAAGACTGGTGCCCCTTCTTGTAGCTGTTGACTTAGTTCTTTAATGCCAATATACAAAATTCCTTTTCCTTTCTTGTCAGTGGGTTTTGAAGCCACTCGACCAGTTCGTGGTTGGGAAGGATTAAGCTTTATCCTCTTGTTGTTGTGCTGAAAGACATACTGATTGGAGCGGCCAAAAATGATTACATCGTGGTCAAACAACCACGGTCTACCAAGAATGACTTGGCCTACTTCCATGGTCAACACATCGCACCAGATTTTATCCTTGTAGACGTTAAAGTCAATGTGGACTAAGCAACATTGGTTGACTTGCATCGAGGTCGCGTCAATCCAAGTTACTTTGTAAGGGTGGGGATGTGATTCAGCTTTAAGGCCAGTCTTGGAAATGACGGCAGATGATACAGCGTTGACACAACTACCGCTGTCTATGATCACCTTGCAATTCTTATCACCTATCTTGGTTAAGGTGTGAAAAATGTTAGTGCGTCTCCAATCATCTTGTTCTTTTGGCTGGGAGAAAGCGCATCTAACAACTGATAGACTGGGAGAAGGCTCAAAAGTGATCAGTTGAGGTGATTATCTTCCTCAACATCGTCAAACTCAGCACTATCGTTGACTTCATAGGTGTACTCTTCGGTGTCTGATTCTTCGTTGTCAAGGACGGTATTGCCGTCCACGATGGCCACCTTGATTGGGCTAGAACAGTTGGCTGCAACATGTCCATAGCCTTGGCATTTGTAGCACTTGGTGAGTGGGCTAATCTTGGAAAGTCTCTATCATGGTTCTTTCCTTTGGGGTCACTCCTAGGATGCGAAGAGTTTGGGGTAGACTTACTAGGGTAATGAGAAGAAGACCTGGATCCATAATTTTGACTTAGGGTTGACCTAGAATTTTGACTCCTAGAATCATTGGACCTATAAGATGAATTTGCTTTCGTGTCATCAAGATCTTGAACAAGTGCGTAAGCTTTTTGTAAAGTTTCCACATCTCGATGGATGAGTTCATTGCGGAGGTCCTCTCGAAGTACAGCTCAGAATCGAGACAGGGTCTGGACTTTAGGCTCAGTGCCTAGAGCAACGAATCAAGAACGCGTCAAACTTGGCAACATATTCTTTCGCTGATTTGCTGCCTTGATTTAGTTAGTTCCATGAGTCGAGAAGACGAGAATGGAAAGATATAGGAACATATTTCTCCGTGAGTTCGTCTTTCATCGCTTCCCAAGTGGCAATGGGGTTTTGGGCTCGTGCTCGTCGAGTGCTTCTCACGTTAGTCCAGTATTGGAGAGCTTGTCTAGTTAATTTCATTGTCGCAATCTTAACTTTTCGCTCTTTAGTCACATTGAACCACTCGAAGTTGTGGTCCATGGCTTGGATCCAATTGAGGAAGGCTTGGGGCTTTAAACGACCATCAAAAGTGCCAACATCGGGTCTGACACTTTTCAGGTATTGTTCGTCGGGGTCTCGAGCTTGTCTGTGATGATCTTGACCTTCATGTCGAAATTCTGTACGGCCGGGAGTTGAGAAACTGGCTTGAGTTTGTTCATTCCTGGCAAGCCGGTCCATAATTTTAGTAAGGGTTGCTTGAATGGCATCCATTGAGAGGTTGGATGGAAGGACACTAGAGGTATCGGAAGAAGGGGAGGGACAACGGATGTTTAAACTAGACTCTCCTAGAGGTGTTATCGTCCTAATCCTATGTCTCCTAATTGAGTGGTTGGGAATAGATAAGAAAGGTTCTTCGGGGTCCTTAACAGTGCTTCGTAGTCTCGTACGCTAGGCAGGGACAAAGGTGGGACTGATAGGAAAATCCTAAAGTATTTAACTGCTGAAATTCCCTGAGAAAATGGCTAAATGTACCTAAATCTAAATGAATGTAAGACTTTAAGATGAATGCACAAACTAGAAAATAAATCAACCTAAATTATTTTTTTATTATTTTTTTTATAATTTTTTTTACTAAGTGTTTGCTGAAATTGAAACTAAATGACCTAAACGGAGTAATGCAAGAGCCGAATTACGAATAACCTAGCTCCGATACCAAAATGATGGGAAACTACTTGTGAGTGTATGATTTATCCAAGTAAATTAAAGCAAGTAGCATTCACCAACACGTTCAAGCACAATTATAGAATGAGATTTAAAACATTTACGGTTAATGGATTTTACAAGAGTCACATGTTCACTAGCAATTCTATTTAATAATCTAGATAACATTATTAACAAAGCTAAAGTTGTGCAATTTAAAACCGACAATATAAATGTTTAAAAGCTACAGGCATGTAGAAACTCACTCTCATATATAGTAGCAGAGTCAACAGATAATAATTTAGAGATAATGAAAGTGAAATTCAATAGGCTTAATTACCTGAAAAACTTACCAACTGAACGAGTTATGGGTGTTGTCGACCATCATTTACTCTCACGAAAGGAGCGCTGATGCTAAAACAGTGAACATCACGAGCATTAGAGTGCATAGCTTCAATGCTTAGATTTCTAGAATTTGCATCTCATGCTTGAAGATGATGAATCAATAGAAGAAAGAAGGATAATAGTCGGTTTCACACCTTGCCTTAAAGTTTCACACATTCAAGACACGAACATAGAGACATCACATTCTCTTTGTTTGATTTTTTTTAATTCAAATAAATCATCTCATTTTTACCATAATCCAAGCCTTTATATAGGCTACACACATACACACACACAACTGCACACAACTGTCACACAACTGTCACACAACTGTACATAACTGTTTACTACTGATTGCATTAACTGACTGCACAACTGACTACACAACTGACTACTCACACACACACTCTCACTGCCTACTAACCGCTACACTGACTGCACACACACAACTGCATACACAGTTACACACTGACTGCATACACACACTGACTGCATACACACACACACACTGACTGCACACTGACTGCATACACACACTGACTGCACTGCACCTACTGATGCCCACATCAGAGAGAGAGAGCGAGAGAGAGAGAGGGAAATAATTAAATAAATAAAGAAGTTGTTTTGGGGGGATTTGAATTTGTGTTTTGGGGGGAAACTTTTGGGGGAAAATGTGTTTTGTGAGGTTAGATCTTGGCCTTTGATTTTGGGGGGATTGAAGGAGAGCCACTTGATAGCTTTCTTTGTGTTTTATTATATAGATACCAAATATTTTGAGGAATCGGTACATTAAAAACCCTAAGACCTATAGATCAATAGAAACATCAATACTGTCAAATAAGAAACCTACAAGCGACTATAAAAAAAACCCTTCAACTTATCAACATTTAAATATAATAATCATTACTAATAGCAAAAATTGAGCGATGTAATACTTCTTTACCTTCATACATACTCCCATAGTACTCGATAAATTAACTTTTAAGTTATTTTTGTTACTAATAGAGAATACACACAAATTTTATTTACGTCAGAGTTCTAAGTATCTTGAAACTCAACACAAGTAATAAAATTACTATAAGAAAAAAATTAATTTTCTTCGATAACCTGGACACAAAGAAGTCTCGGAAAGTATCAATTTTGTTATTCAATAACCAATTTCAAGCAATTATATTCAAATATAAAATCAACTACTTACTTCACTACATAAAAAAAATGCCCTTGACATGCACAATCGCTAGTGTTTTGTTGGTTGGACTTGCATGGCTAATTAATAATTGACAATACTTGCAAAACACAAGAAAATAATCTCTCATGTGTAATGTGGTTTAATTGTTTAAATGACTAAATGGAGAACAATTTGTGAGGAAATGGAAGATTACATTACCTCCAAAATTGCTTCTATCTATTTCCGCTATTCTTTATTGTCTCTTACTATGCATCTCTCAAAACTCATGTGGCCCACTTGAAATCTTAGGTCTTTGATATTGTAATAGTGCTAATTCTTGGTCGAAGGAATTGATACAATTGCCCTCATTTATGCTAGTTAAAAGAAATTGAGTATACCTTTGAAGTAGAAGGAAAATTTTTATAGGACGGCTGTTAGACTAGCAATGATGTATGGAGCAAAGTGTTGGACAATAAAGAAATAATATGTCCAAAAAATGAGTGTAGCGGAAATAAGGATGCTCAGATGGATGTGTGGTAAAACAAGGAATGATAGAATTAGAAACGAGCATATACGAGACATGCTAAAGGTAGTTCCAATCCAAGATAAGTTAAAGAGTGAATCGCCTCAGGTGGTTTGGACCGTCACACATAGACCTAATAGTGCCCTCGTTAGAAAGAGTGATTTGATAAGTATTGAGGGTAGAGTTAGGGGTAGAGGAAGAGTTAAACTAACTCGAGTGGAAACGGTGAGAAAAGATATGATATCTTGTGACCTTACAAAAGATATTGTGCTAAACAGAGCAGAATGGAAAACCAGGATTTATGTAGCCGACCCCAACTAGTTGGGAAAAAAGGCCTTGTTGTTGTTGTTGTTGTTGTAGCTGAACTCGTACGAGTTCACTCATTTTCTATCCTGAGATACTTTAGCTCGACCTATTACAGGATTAGTTCTTAAAACCCTTCAGAGCTATTAAGTTATATCACTATTAGACTACTATTATTCTTATTACAACATAGCTTGTGCTTGATCTTATTCTAAATACATTGGCTAATTGGTCTCATGTATCAATTAGTAGTTTGAGTATACTAAATATGTGGTCTATGCATTATGCGGGTCCCTTCTTGATATGCATTTGTTTCTCTATCAACAACTCATCATGCACAAACATACACTGAATATTATCTAGGTCTTTATCCTTGTATTAAGAACATTGCTATACAAATTTGGCAAGTATAATAGCAATTTTCAAGGGATGAAAAGTACTACATAATCTCCTTTTACATCATAGATAATCTAAGAGCTTGTTGACTACCTGAGTCTGCGCTTTATCTCTTTGCGTGCAAAATAGGCTAATGTTTTTGCATGACAGTCATAATGAACATAGAGATGTGCTGTAGACCTTCTTTACTCGTATTATATAAGGCTAAATTTAAAAAAACCCCACTGAACTTTGGGCCATTTTAAAATAACCGCACTAAGTTTTTTTTATTTAAAAAAACCGCACAAAACTTTAATTTAAAAAAACACACACTGACAGAGTTAGGGTTAGGGTTAGTTCAGGGGGGTTTATTTAAACACAAATGAAAGATGAAAGTGGTTTTTTTAAATTTAGCTTAACGGAAACCTAACTCCGTTAAAGTGAGTTGTTTTTTTAAACTAAAGTTTTGTGCGGTTTAAAAAAACAACTTAGTGCGGTTTTTTTAAAATGGCCCAAAGTTCAGTGGTTTTTTTATATTTAAATATAGCCATTATATAACATCATTCTCTTTCTGAACCAATAGGGACGATGCTAAATACATGCAGATTGGGACAAATCTGAATACATGCATGATTGGGACAAATCTGAATACATGCATGTTGACTATAGTCTGCATGAGATTGGGATAAATAGAAGACACATGTATCTATATACATGTTGATTTTGCATGAGATAGACCTGTATCTAAATACATATACAGAGACTGCATGTATTTAACATTACTTGATTGGGACAAATAGAAGACACCTATTGATTTTGGATGAGATTGCTAATAGGGTTTGGACAAAGGAAAGAACACATTTTGATTCTATAGTTGCCAGCCAAACCTCCTTGCGTGGTTTCAAGCTAGCCATGCATCCAATCTAATATAATTCTTTAATCTAAATTGTATAGCTATAGGCCATGTCAGCAAATCGATCCAACATGTGGCTTGTCATCAAAATAAGGATGATCATATCCAAATATCTTCATCTCACACCTAAACTAAAGACTAAGAAACCAACTAATAGAAAAACTATGTTTCCCTTTTTCTATTTGTTGGTAGACAGTGGGTTAGTTGATCATAGAACAACTCTATTCGTATAAAGGTCTATATGGCGTCATCTTATAAAAATCTACAAACCCCGCCAATTTAGAGTTCTGCCACTCTTTCTCATGACTATATATAACATATACATATGTTTTCTTTTAGAAGTCGCCATTGTCTTTATATGGTTTACACATGTAACTGCATATATATCGTCAATATGACGGTAGAAAATTTCGTCTCTACAAATCCTCGTTTAGATACTATACATGTCATTTTTATTTCCTTGAAAATACAAATATTTATTGAGTATTACTCTAATAAATATACGGGTGTTTCACAAAACCCTACTATCTATTTCAGCAATGCCTTATTGTCTTTTACCATGTATCATTTAAACACATGTGGTTCACCTGAAGTGTAGGTCATTGCAATTGTAACAATGTTCATTGTTGGTCTAACAAATTGTCAAATGCTTTCATCTATACTAGTCAGCTGAACTCCTCCAATTTTCATGCCAAATTGCCAATTGCCGTTATAGTCCTACTTTAGTTAACGCTCTTTCTTCTTTTTCCACTCCATCACCTTCCCTTTCATGTCCATTTCATTCTACTCCACTACATCTGCCTCCTCTTGCTATCCCTCTTCTTAGATGGATACTTCCTCCTCTAAAATTTCACCAAAATGTCCTATTCCGAGTTTTAATTCTCCACTCACTTTATTACTACCAATTATAAATGGAATGTCCAAGAAGTATAAACAATAATGCATATCTTGGTTTGTTTACCTAGATTATGCATACTAACAAAAAATATTCTCAAACTAACATCCTGTAGAAACAATTCTGACAGCATACGCGATCAACAGCTTCAGAATCCCATTCTTTTTTACGAAAGCTGTATGAAAATTATTGTATAGGATTTCCTAAAAAGGAAAATCACCAGCTCTTGAAAAAAGTTGCACGCATCATAAAGCATGTCTTGTTATGTACCTCTTTCCTTCATTCTTTCTTGTACTTTGTTCTTGAGAATCCATTAATTCTCCTCTTGGCGTGTGCCCCAACCTCATATCCTCCTCATCATTCGTCTATGGCCTAAGCAGTTAATCGTCTGATTAATCTCCGATTAATCACTAATCGGAGGCTAAGCGATTATTTTTTTATCGATTTTCAATATTTCAATAGTTAGCGATTTAATCGGGTATAATCGGCTGATTTTAAGTGGCCGATTAACTGATTAAATCTTCTCCTTTAATTTTCATGATTGTTTGCATTATTTGAGCTCAATTCGGCCCAAACTCAAACTCAAATCCGACCTGCAGCCGCTATCTTCTTCCTCGTGCAAACCCAAACCCGACCCGTCCTCCGCATCATTGCAAACTTAATCCGATCCGCATCTGCTGCATCTCCTCCTTTTGCTGCTCGTGCTGCTCCACCCCGATTATTTTTGTTTACTGGAACCGACCAGCAAACCTGACCCGACCCACATCCAGAATCCATACTCAGCTCAAAATAAGTATTCTCTTCTTTTTCTCTATAACTATATGTTCCTATTTCATAATCTCATAATAATTTTATGTTAGGGTTAAGGGTTGCTACATAATTAGGATAGATCATTTTTTAAATTATATATATACATATATACGATTTTTTCTATTTAATCCCTGATTATTTTCTGATTAACCGGTTAATCACTAATCGCTTTTAGGTGATTTTAATTGCCTCGTCTATGGCAACCCCTTCATTGGAAGTTGAAACCTCCCTATGTTTCTTCACCCTCTTTTTCAGGACCCTTCCTCTCTAATCCCCCCTCTCATGGTGGTACAAAATTTCTAGAGAGAAAGAAGGGAGTATAATATTTTAACAACAATCTTAAGCTTGAAGTTATCTATGCCTTCGATAAATTATCGTCATCTTCATTATTTGGAAGACCCCATTCTCAAACAAGTATTCTCAAACTGACTCGAATCTTTACAACAACCCATCAATCCTACCACCCATATTCCCGCTCATTCTCCCTTTCCACCTTCCCTCTGTTAACCTCATCAACCACGTACCCGGTGACCCGTTTCGAGTTTGTAGTCTCATTTAGGTCTATCACCAGCGGTACCATGTTGAAAAGGGCTTGTGTGATCTATCTGGAACATAGATCTCTATTAGATCATCACAGGACTGATCTATTTCTCTTACTGCTTTCATTCTTGAACATGGGAAGGGTTGATCAGATTCTCTTGGTTTTAGCATTTCATTATATCTTGATTATGGAACTGCATCTTCAATTCCCTGGATATATAGTGGATCTAACAAATTCAGTTGAAAATTGAAAATTTGGGTAATAGATTTCAGGCTGCAATAAAATTTACATTCATAAACAGTGGTTGACAGAATTATGACTATGAGTTTGAAAAGCAACACTTTGGAGGGCAAGATGCTGGTGATAGTGCTGATTGGAGGGGTCTTTGGAGAGTGGTGAAGAGGTGCCACGGTTGGGTCCGAGCATTGGGAAGGAGAGCAGAAGATAAGGTGGAAAATAAAAGTTGCCATTATAGTTTCAAAAAGAAAAAGTGAGGAGAGAAAAAATTTGGGGAAAAATCGTATGTATAGATCTATGCACCTTTATGTTTTAGCCATTAAGAATGCTTTGTGATCCGCACTCCATATATCCAATGGATATGAAAATTGTTTTGTAGAAAATCCATATACTACACAGTCTATAGAACATTTTTAAAGGAATAAGATTAGATGGTGTTGTAGTTTTGGAATAAGTTTGGGAATTATTTATGAGTATGTATAATTTAGAAAACAATGGTATAACTTTAAGAGTTCTATTATTTTAAATAGTTGAGAGTTAAAATATTTTGGGCTATTAGAGAGGTTTTAAGAAAAATTCCTTTACTCATTTTTTTTTTTTGCAGCCAACCTTTTCTCCGCTCTTTATTTCAATATAAAAAACTAAATTTCATCTTCAAGAAACTGCAATATAAGATACAAATTTTCACTTTTGTTTACTTAGATTGAAGTAAGCGAAAACTTAAATAGTTCGAACATCCTTGTGAAACTGCTTATCCAAATTGGAAAATTTTTATTATAAACATACTCAAATAGGCCAACTGCTTGTAAAGCGAAGGTCATGTTCACTTTTAGACAGGTAGGTTCTTTTGCTTTGGGGGGGGGGGGGGGGGCGCCCAATGACTGAACTTCAAAAGAAGGAAAATAAATCATAAACTAGCCTTCTAGTAAAAGAAAGTTTAAACAAGGCATTTATATGTGTCCCTCTTTATTCTCTATATATCCTAAATCAGCAACTAGAAACAATGGTAATAGCAAAGTGGTGATCAAGTGAGCCATCCTCGCCTCAAATTGCTACCAAGGAAAAAAGGGTCAACATGTTTTTATTTCAACACAATTTATGTATCATATGTCTATGATGAATTGAGATAATTGTTAGATATAATTCCTAATGCTAAAGAAATGAAGAATCCTGAACTTTGAGCTCTGTTGAAAAAAATAAAAACCTCTCAATGTATTTTTTATCACAATTGAAAGTTTAAGGGTGTTTTTTTTGTTTCATTAATAATTAAAGTTCATGATAGTTCTCTAAACGAAACTTTGGTGGGCTAAACAGACAAAAAAAACAGAGGGTGTTTTCTCAATGGAGCTTGTTAAAATCTAAGCAGTTAAAATCGGTTTTTGGAACTAATCGGTTTAGGATCGATTAGTGGTTAATTGGTTAATTGGAAAATAATCGGGGATTAAATCGAAAAAATCGTTATATATATATATATATATATATATATATATTAAAAAAAGATATATCCTCATTATGTTGCAACCCTAAATCCTAACATAAAACTATTATGAAATTATCAAATAGGAAAATATAGTTATAGAGAAAAGAAGAAAGTATTTGGTTTGAGCTAAGTTTAGATTCTGGATGTGGGTCGGATTGGGTTTGATGGTAGGTTCCATCAATTAAAAACAATCAGGGAGGAGCAGCAGCGTGAGCAGCAAGAGGAGGTGTAGCAGATGCGGGTTGGGTCAAGTATGCGACGACGCAGGGGGAGCGACACGGGTCAGGTTTGGGTTTGCTCAAGGGAGAAGAAGAGAACCAGTTTGGGTTTGAAGATAATCAGTTTGGGTTTGGGTTTGCGCGAGGAAGAAGAAGAGAGCAGCGACATGTCGGGTTTGGGTTTGCGCGAGGACGAAAAGGGGTTTGGATTTGAATTTGAGTTTGGGCCGAATTGAGGTCAAATAATGCAAATAAGCATGAAAATTAAAGGATGTGATATAATCGGTTAATCGGCCACTTAAAATCGGCCGATTAACCACTAATCGGCCGATTATATCCGATTAAATCGCTAATTATTGAATTATTATAAATCGCTAAAAAAAGAATAGCTTAGCCTCCGATTGGCGATTAATCGGGCATAATCGGGGATTTTCACTGCTTAGGTTAAAATACAAGTGCAATTTTCCTTAACCCTTCTACAACTTTAAAGTTTTAGCAGTGTTTTAAAAAGTGGCTTAGGCAGCCTAGGCGCTAGGCGGCCCTCCAACGCCTCTCCTAGGGGCTAGGCATTTAAGAAAATCGGTTAATGGTTCTAGACGGTTAAAAGCGGGTCTAGGCGGCGCGTAATCGGTGTAAGTGGGTCTAGGCAGCGGGTCCAGGCGGGCTAGACCCGCTTAGGACTTAATTATTAAAAAAAAGGACCCGACTTATTCCAACCCGATTCGCTCTAATACACTTAAACCCCTAAAACTTCTCTTTCTCCTCTAAATCCCCCGTAAAAAAACCCCAAATCAATTCTATTCTCTAAATCCCTAATTCCTCTTCTCTAAAACCTCCTAAATCACCTCCTCCGCCTCCCTCGCAGTCGGAGGCTCACAGCTCGCAGTTCGCAACGCGCTTCAATTTTGACCTCCTCCATCTCCCTCCTTGCAGTCGCAGCTCTCACTCACTCTGTCACTCAGTCGTCAAAACCTCATCCTCCACCTCCCTCCTTGCAGTCGCAGCTCGCTTCAATTTCAACCGACGTCAACACAACCTCTTTCTCCTCTCTTCAGCTTCAAAGTCAAGTCGTCAACACAACCACACACTGCCTCCCGCCTTGCTTCACCTCCGACGTCAACACTACGTCCTCCTCTTCTCTCTCAAACTTCTCCTGACGCAACCCTCCTCCATCCCCGACCCAAGCATCCTGCTTCCCCACACTGTTTTTTCCTTGGACTAGAACAGCCGAACAAGTAATCTCCACTACTGATCTTCGTCATAGATTAATACTAGTCTAATAGATGAGTATAAGAATATACAAAAAAAAAGAAAAGACTAATAATAATACACCAATTCGATTTTGTAAAGCTCATCCTACAATTGTAAGGAGAAATATCAAGAGTGAGAATTGATAACAACAAAACAAAACAAAATAAAAAAATATATAAATAAAATATATACATAAATAAATATATATATAATATGTAAATAAAACCGCCTAGCACTTAGCCGCTTAAGCTCCGCTTACAAGGCCTAGGCGCTAGGCACCCATCGGCTGCCCCACTACCGCCTAGCGACTTTTAGAACATTGAGTTTCAGCATAGTGGCAGGAACTTTCACATGGTATCAAAACAACCTAGGTTCGAATTCCACCGGCTACGCAATTTAAATGCGGATTTTTTAAAAAAGAAATACCGTTGTGTATAATCCAGGTCTCGACCACAATTTGTTTGGCATTTATCTCGGTTCTTTGGCCCATAAAAAATGGGCTCTCGACCTGAGGGGGAGTGTTATAATACAAGTGCAATTTTTCTCAACTCTTCTACAACTTCAAAGTTTTAGCTTAGTGGCATGGACTTTCACAAATACTATTCATTATGTGTTCAGAAAATCATCAAGAACATGAGTGTCCAAAAGTATAAACGTACTAAAATAATTTAGGACAAGTATGTGGAGTGTCTCACACTTGTCCGAGAAGGGTCCGAGGTGGTGGTGACCAACATGAGTATGGCTTCATGGTAGGAGTGTACATGCCACACAAAAATAAAATAACCTATACCTTCGGTCTTAGGCAAACTGACTTTTGATGATTGCCACTCATCCATCTCTACATTCTCATTTTATTACACTCGTCCTTTCAAGATACTGTATTTAATTGGTAAATATTCTGACCCGAAACCCATAGTCTAACCGGTCGCTCATAA